>JAPZDZ010000006.1:4686581-4711294 GCA_029783805.1 Acanthurus tennentii | reverse complement strand
AAAAAATCGAGATATATATCGTGTATCGCGATAAAGCCTAAAAACATAGAGATATTGGTTTTCGTGGTTATCGTGCAGCCCTAATTACAAGTGTAAACGACCACCGAGATGCTTCTGATCATCACCGTAGCCTCTTGTTAAGGCAGTCTGGGACGCATTTGATTTCTTTGTGTAAACATTAATGCATCCTAATATGTTATCAACTAGGATGTATCAGGAAAAAAAGTCATGCATGTGCGATGCAGTGATTCTTTAGCTGAAAGTGCACCAAGAATGGTTGGACAGACAGAGGACGATGTGTGTGTGTGTGGTTAGACTGTAGGTAAAACAAGATGTCTACTCTCTATTCATTTATTTATTTCCCTCTGAACATGTAGTGTAAGTGATGTAGTCAGTGTGTCTCGCTGTTCACTTTTGATCTGACTGCCCGAGACACATTTTAAAACCAAGTATAATTTGACGGAGGCTCAGATATATTGGCTGAATCTCTCCGATGTTTCCTCTAAGCTAGTCATCTTGATGCACACTGTTGCATCACTGCCTGACCTTGCAAAATAAAAGCATTGCGAGCTGGGCAAAATGTTTGTGTTTGATGGTTCAGTTTACCTTTTCTCAATGACTGAGAGAAGATAAACATGCCTCCAGATCCTTTTCAGGGCTTTTTTTTTAGTCTTTATAGAGAGGAAAATCACAAAAAAAATATATTGGAGTATTTTTATACATGTAAAAACATGTATGGACAGGTCATTTCTAAAAAAATCTAAACAAAAAGAAATCCAATTACTAAAGCTATGCTGAGAGTGAATGTAGGAAAAGCCCTGATAAGTCTGTTCACTAATAGAAGATTAAAGAAAAGAAGAATGTCTCTCCAGCTATCCTAAAAAAATCTGACAAGATAGATGTAATTTGGGAAGTCTTACTGATGCAATCAGTTTAAAAAGCTCTCAAACAAACGGTCATCTGAGGCATTACAGGGGATCAAACATTGAGACAGCCTCTCAAAGATTTCTTCTGGGAGCATTTAACCTTTGGCAAATTTTACTTATTTTTATCTGTATCAGCAACTTCCTGATTCACCCTCAGCCATAATTTTAACGCAGTCACATCAGAGAGCTGCCAAGTAAAATAGGTCTTCTTTTGTTGGCCTCTGAACAGCTATAATGAAAGTAAGTGGGGGGTCAAGTGGCTCGCTCAGGGGCACTTTAGAGGTAGTAAATGGGGTGAGATCTCATTCTTATTCCAAGCCAGCATCTCCAACACTGATCCAGACACGTGAACAACAAACCTGATTTTTTTTTCATTTATGATCCCACATTACTGTTTTATTCATTCATTATTTCCAGACACAGCCACCTCTGTTACTCAAACCAGAGGCACAAGCAGTTTTAAAACTTGATTTAAAAAAAAAAATGTCTATACTTTCTTAAGAGGTGACTATATTGGTTAATTATTTGAATTACTCATATAAATAATCTGAAGTCATTTTATTGATTAACATTTTTAGGTAACTGTTTAAGTAAAAATTCCAAACTCCCTAGTCCCAGTTTTTCCAGTGTCTCAGTGTGAATAAAATAAAAAAATCCTTGGGTATTGTGGGGTTCATTGGACAAAAAGACATTAGAAGATGTCACAATGCTCTTTGAGGACTTGTGATGGGCATTTTTTTCACTATTTGCTGACATTTTATGGACCAAGCAACTCCTCAGTCAGTGAGGGACATGGCGAGCAGACTCATGAAGCAGACTGCACATTTTGGACCTTGGAACTATGTCAATCTGTACAAAAGTGTGAAGTGAGCTCAAGACAGCATGATGGCTGCCGTACAACAGCAGGTTATCAACTTGCTGGAGGAGCTTGTAGGGCTTGATCAGAGTCCAAAACCGTCTTTGAATGACTATGTGAGCAGAAATTTACATCACCACACAAATTCTGTTGTTGAGTCTGTCTCTACATTTGGGACTCATTGTGACAAACTGCTATACTTAAATCTCTCCAGTAACTGTAAGAAGTAAGGCAGTATTATACTGACATCTTCCCTTTTTTCCCTGTGAGATGAAGGTGCAGTAATGAATTTGGTCACAGTCTAACAAAAACACTCCTCTGTGTATGAATTTGCACTCACACACAAACACAAACAGCACTTGCCTCACTCTTGCTTTTACTTGAGCCCTGTGATTTTTTGGTACTTTGTAAACCACTCTCTATTGGTTAAAACTACCCTCTAAATCACTGTGATTAGATTTTAAGATAGTTTGATAGAGCAGTATATATTGTTTTATTAGCCTGTTTTTCATTCAGTTGACTGCAGTAAAAGACTGAAACAATGTTGTATATGGTGTCACAATGTTAAAATAATGTCTACTTATATGCATAAAACTGTTATTCTGTTTTAATCAGGCTTTCTAAGACAACATAGTTAGCCGTTTATGTACACTACATGTCTACAATACGATAAATCATAATTTTCTGGATGTTTGAAATTAAAAGCCTCAATTAACTGAATTATCTTAGTACTAGTCCTACAGTTACTGAGAGAGAATACTTGTATATTATATAAGTGCAGATGACACAGGTCATTATAGTTAACAAGATGAAGTGGGAAACATTAGTGGAACATCAAACAGCTGACGTTTACGATGAACATAAACTGGGCTAAACTTTGAGGTATCTTTTCAGCTTATTTACTTTATGTCTAATAGCTACACAATTCAAGAGCTACTCATTTTGTACTTTCCTACATTGATTTCCGAGTTGTCATTTAAGTAGACACTCAAACTGTGAATAGCAGCACTTTGGCAGACTGACACAGAAAAAAATCAACGGAAAGAACAACAGAAAGAAGGTCAAATAAACCGAGGAGAAAACCCTGGACTGTTGAATAGAGTAATTCTGAATAAAAAGACTGACAAAAACATGACGGTAAGACACGTCTGAGCTGTAGAAAATGTGATCTGACTAACAAAGGGATACAGTGAGGACAAATGCAATTGTTCATATCCTTGAGATGGGTCACACGCCAGCTAACAAGAGATTGGTATCACACCGCATATATTAGAAAATGCAAGTCAGGCTGTGTTATCCCAGGACATTCCCAGAGTCTGACCTTGTGAAGACAAACAATTTTCAAATCCTGCTGAAAAATGATCCATGAAAACATAATGCAGAAGTGTGATAAAATTCATGTCAAAACAGCTCACACAAAATTAATCATTTCCTGTGAAATCAACAATACTTAAGACTGACACATACAGACAAAAAACAATAGAGTTAAGACCGAGTAAATGAATGCAGAAATATAAAACAGAAATGCAGATGCTTCCATTGAGGGGACAGTTGCTTCTGAGTGGTTTAAGAAGTGAGAGAGTTGGAAAATTATGTGAATTCTATGTTATAGCCTTCACAGTCACCTGTGTGAGATTTTGGACCACAGTGCCTAAACAGAGCTCTCCACCATCATCATCAAAAAAAAACAAATGAAGGAAGCACGGTTCAAAAAGCTTGTCAAATCTTTATCAAGTAGCACGTGAGCGTTTCTGAAGGCTAACACCTGACCAAGACACTTTCCCCTCAATTTGTCACCCATATGTTGGTTACTATTACAGAAAAATGTAGCAGCTGTGCTGCATATTGAACTCTTACTCTATAAGCCATAATTCAGACCTATATTGTTGGAAGGCAGCCTGTGCCCGGTTTGCATTCCAAGGAAAATGGATAGCCAGTGCACAATAAATTACTCCTACTCTGAATAAACTGTTGTAACATGGATCAAATTGCTTTTTCACTCCTAAGTGTACAAAAGCATAACAGCCACTACACCCATAACTGAGCATCCCACATCTGGTGTAAGGCTTTGCTGGAAACTCTTGTGAAAACAAATCCAGAGCAGCACACACAACAACAACAACCTCTCGGTGACACAGATAGTAATCTCTGGCTGCAGCACTACATTTAAAGCTA
Organism: Acanthurus tennentii; assembly: GCA_029783805.1. Taxonomy (NCBI): domain Eukaryota; kingdom Metazoa; phylum Chordata; class Actinopteri; order Acanthuriformes; family Acanthuridae; genus Acanthurus; species Acanthurus tennentii. Next base: position 4,707,337 of record JAPZDZ010000006.1, on the reverse strand, counting down.
CATCTGTTCAACTCCAGCTCACACAACAGCCAAAACGCTGGGCTGGCCCAGTCAGAGAGGCACACAATAATAAACACATTTTTACATGGTGTTAAGAGATTTTCAACTGGATTCTCATGCAAAAGCTCAACACACACAACGTTGGAGAGGGCTGAAGGGTAACTCCTTTAGTTCAGCACTCACCTCCAGCGCCTCCAGGGTCACGAAGCCTGTGATGGAGAAGCCATCGATGATGTCCTCTTCAGCAGAAGTAGACTCCTTTCGCTTTCTTCGCGGTGGTCGAGGACGGGATGAGGAGGGCTCCCTGTCACCCTCCCGCTCCGAGTCAGAGGAGAGGCGAAACACAGAGCCCTTAACATGGTTGTTCCTTATCCCATTTGATCGTCTTTCCCGATCCCTCGCTGACCTCGACTTCCTCTTCTTGCGCAGGCCACTAGATCGAGGGCCATCCATGTCCTTCATAGGAAACATCCAGATAAGCCCTCCTCTTCTAGAGAATCAAACTCTTTAAGGGCCAGACACAGGCACTTTCCAACTTCCACTTGTGTGAAAACCCCAGAGAAGAATCTCCACAATATCCAAGCGAATGTTATCAATATATTAGATCCAAGGTAACCATGTAATATCCAACAGATAAACCCTTTTACACAAACTCAAAACTGCATTGAGTCACTGAACCAAGATAGGTTCCAAGCAAAGATCCCCCAAGGCAGTCCATCAAATCCCATGACAGAGGTGTAAAATGATCTATTAAACACGTTATCACCAAGCTGTCAATTCCACCAGGAAGAGCTTTTCAAGTTAGAGCAAATGTGTGCTCAGTGAACATGTCCCACCATGGTAAGTTGCACAGGTGATACCGCATCTTTCTTCTCCAAGAACCCACTCCTCTTACCCAAGGTCAGCAAACTCTCCCTTCTGCAAGACAAAGACAGAGAGAGAGAGAGAGAGAAAGAGAGCATGCATTTGCAAAATGTTCACTCAGCAAGTTCAACTGTGCATTTAGCCAATGAGCCATTTTCCAAAAGGTGTTGTACACTATACGGAAGGTTACTGCTGTCCTACAAAATCCAAGATGAATGTTTTATTAGGATGGCTACAGTCTCATCTGCTAGGCATACTGTGTTTTCTTACACCGCCTGGTCATTAAGCCCTGAGATGAGATGATTATGTGTTGTAAGTGCTCTTTTACTAGTGTCTCTGAAGCTTTTGCCAAGCTTGTAACCTTAACTGTCTGTTTAATGATTCAATCTCTTTAATTATATAGCAGAATTTTTTCTTTAACTTGTTTCAACACATGAACTTGTTGATTTCTGCATTGTATCTGATACTCTAAAGTAAATACAGACACTGTGTATTTTTATAAAAATGTATTAGTTACAGTGTACACTGGGTCCTATTATAATAGTTAAAATGACCAATTTTGAGCATAAAATTAGGTTTTATCTAGAAAATTGTCTTAATATCTATCAGACAAACCTTCCATTTCTTAATTTCTAAATGCATTAATTTATATGGCAAACTTTTATGAAGACACAGTACACTTCAGAAGCAGTCAGATCAACAACCACTAATGACATTAGAATTTATGATGCATTGATTATGCGTGGTGCAACATCTTAGATATCAATGTTAAGCTTAACAACTTGAGACTTCTGAGCTGCCCAGACATAGCAGGTCGTCTGCCAACTAAAAGAGTAGTGATTTAAAAGCCACTTTTAAATAAAGCAATTCTGAGTTGTAGACTTCCATCAAATTATCAGTCTAAATTAACACATTCATCATGACAGCCTGTCTCAATACACTGTTAAAATCTTTCAAAATATCACCTTGGATGTAACATCACTCACAAATATTGCACAAATATTCCGCACATTAAAAGGGTAATATTTCTCTCTCTTTAGTGAATGAAAGCTTGTCTAATTGAACAAGGAGATGTCCTTGAGGTTTTACACACGCTGTTAGGAAATCAAGACAAATGTCAAGTCCCTTTGAAATGCTATTCTGCACTTAACCACAGAGCTTAGCAGGGCATACCTTCACTGTCTGACACTGAAGGCATCTGGCTGCTATTATGATATTAGAATGCAACATTCAACAGCTTGCAGTCTTAGTCTGGATCATTCTCAAGACATAGCCTACAGTCTAGGCCTAAAGCCACTCAAAGTCATTCTGGCATTGTAGTCTAACACACATATGGCTTCTCTATGTGTCCAGAATATTAATTCTCATCAATTACATCACAGAAATGGTATTTTATGTGGATAAAAACTGAATCAACAAACTGCAGGCTTTTACAAAGCCTTTCTCTCAACAATCATGTCTCCAAATGCTGGTGGACATTTCAAACACAGAGGAATCACACCGTCTCTGCATCACCACACAAACCAAACCAATCTGTCACAGTCAACCACCATCTTCAACTTTACATTGTCTCCTTGGACACAGGTTGTCATGTAATGTAGCTCATCTGGATTCTGCAGCATACATGTAGTCCCCAATGTTCTGCTACATCCCGCTAAATCACAAATAAGCATGCAATTAGAACCAGTTAATAAAAAAAAACCTTATAATCAAATGGACATATAACAAAAGGCACATACAACATTTTACCATGCAGCAACCTTTTAGAAATATTCCTTCCATGCAGATGTTCTGCCCTCAAACAACCCAAAAAAGGATAAATCCATCTTTACTATAATTACAGTCCTAAACCTTTTCTTTCTCCAGTAGCTATGCCTTTAACCTGATGCCCCGTGCCAGCACTTATTTAATGACACACACACACACACACATACACACACACAGACACACAGAGAGCTCCCAAAATATCGCTTATTGGAAAAAAAACTGTATTCTAGCACTCGCACTGGCTTTTCTAGCTCAGTAAAAGACTCTTTCCCTTGTCTTCGCTCACAGTCCCTTTTTGTCTGCCTGTGCTGTCAGTAGAGATCTCAGGCTCTGTAATCCAGTCCAGCCCACAACAGCAGCAGCGGGCTGGCACTGCCTCCTGCTCCGGCTTTCCAAGCTTCATTTTCCACTGTAAGACACACAACAAAAGCAAGCCTCTCTCTTCTCTTTCTTTTTTTTCTTTTTTTTTGTGCTCCAAGACACGTCATGCAAAACGAAGAAATGCAAACCCTTGCGAGTGGGGAGGGACCGTCCGGACAAGTTGCAGGCCTTCGGTCACTATTAAAAGATAAAGCACGAGAAGATTTGGAGCTGGCAAAATAAATCCCGCAAAGGAAAACCATAGGGTATCTCCTCCTGCTCTCCCCAGATCCGAGCTTCAGGATCCCGGAGAAGGGGGACCGGGGCGCAGTGATACGGCGATGCCGCAGTGCCGCTTTACAGGCTGCACGCTTCCTCCTCGGCGCAAATAGTGCTGTCTCTGGACATTTGGTACAGCTCGGAGTTACAATGAAAAGACGGTATGAACAGGAGCGCAGCGGACTAAAAGGCAGATGAAGCCAGATTACGGTTACACCTGTTTACCTGAAGAGTCATTTCAAACGCCCCTTTCGTTGGCGGTGCGTTTTTTTTATGGGAAACATCATGGTGAGCCCAAGTAGATATAAAAGTGACAAGTTTGTGAAAGTAATGATAACGGTGGCTGTGTGTTAAAAAAAGAGTCTGCCATAGTGGTTAGTCAGTCCTTAATGAACCTCAGCTGTATCAGAAAAGCTGTTATAAATTCATTTATTAGCATAATTACTGAAAACAAACGGGAAATTGTAAAGTATGCTAATAGCTCCTGAACAAGCCACACTGCACTAGATTAGTAACTCGTTTTTACAGCAGTAGTCAACAAGTGAGCAAAATAAAAAGAGGCAAGCATCGTCTCTTCACATGTATTCACTGTTTCAGTTTCTTATGATAGCCTGGTATTATCCAAATCATTTATTAAGTTCAACACTTCACTGCAAATCTCCCTCTCTGTAGGATATACGCGTTAGCTCCGGTGTCACATTATCATTTGGCTCCTGAATGCGACTATAAGCTTTTGCCTCAGGGACACCCGGGGCCATCCCTACTCAACAAACACTAACAGAAAAGTCTGACCTTATAGTACTGTAGCTATGAATAATAAAACTTCAAATAAGCACAGCACATTTCCAGTGTATCTGTTTGACATTTGAAGAAAAGATTTGCCTTAGAAAGCGGGCTCTCTGGTGTTTTTACTCATTCAAACCTCGGCAATCAGGCTGTCCAATTAATTACAGTATTACCACTTGTATCTGTGGACTTTGGGGTCGCAGTACCCATAGCATTGCACCAATAAAGCATGTATTTTAAAAAAAAAAAAAAAAAGCCTAAATGTGATCTACAGTGATTGATTTGAGATTGCTTCACATTTGAGCCAACAAGCAACCATAAAGTGAGGCTTCTGTGGCTGGTTCATGAGGGCTGTATGATTTATTGTATCGATATTGTGTTGCCCTTCACAGGGAAACATGGTTATGTGAGCGGGCACTTACTCAAAGTCCATAGAATGCATCACTTGCTAGAAATGAATGTATTCACAGCTTGCTTTGGAGCTGTTCGGGTCGCTTTAAGTTGGTCATTTTACTCAGGCTGTTCAGTGTCGTTCTTGAAAAGCATCGCCAGATAAAAGACCAGCTTTAGATTCACAAACCTATAAGAACTGGATCATCTGTCATCTGTCTATTCTAATGCAAGCAGTGGATGAGATGTACATGTCATTTCTTAGGTAATACACTGGTATACATAAAAAGTTATTTGATTAACCAAAAAAAAAAAAGAAAAACAAAAAACTGAAATTTTGTTTCATGATTCATAAGTTTTGGGCACAAAAAGCTATTTGAGTGAGCTATTCACTATTTTAAGATAGCACTTTTTATAGAAGAAAAATGTCTACATTAAGTTGTGAAGGGAAAAATCTAAAGCAGCTGTAAATGTGTAATTTCACAGAAGATGCACTGTGGGCTGTATCATCAGTACTGAGTGGATGCCTTGCAGGAGATGTCACTTCAGCATTAAACCAAGACATATTGATTTTTAAGTCCCTTAATGCCCATGGGATAACCATTAATAACAGTGTGAACAAACAGTATGGTAGTTGTGGTATCAATACTCATCATTTAAATTAGTGGCTGATAGAAAATAGCACTTAATAAAAACTTGTTGAACAGACTGTAACTGTATTGCAATGGCTTCATAACACTGATCAGATCTAAAGAGGGAGTGAAAAATGATGGTGCCACACCTCATGATCTAGAGTCAGCAGTTGTTTCAGCGTGGCAATGAACTGGTCCTCTGCAAAAGGGGGAACATGGGTGGGCTGTGTATTTTTAGCCCCGTTTAATGATGCAGAGGCTCAACTGAGTCGTGTGGCTCAGAGCTCGCTAAAGTGCCTCAATTCCCAGTGCCCAGTAAAACAGGGACCCCACCACCCTGTAAGAATAATGCCAGAGGATACGCACGCACTTGACCCCGTCTCATCCTCCAGAAGGAGCGTCCTTGTGACAAAGTGGCATGGCAGGGAGGAGACGACAGCAAGGCAGCTAAATCAGCTCTCCCGGCCTCTACTCATTAGGTAGGGGAAGACAAATGTGCTGCCCTACCTTTCACTTCTGCTCACCATAATCAGCTTTAATTACACCTTTGCCCAAACTTCCTCTGCCTCCACAGCTCCATTCATTGTCACACAACATTCTGGGTCTGGGGAAAAAATAGAAGTAGTGTTTTGCAATAAGGGACGCATATTATTTTAAATGTATTTTTGGCAACACTAGCATTGCATTAAACACTTTGATTGATGATGATTAAGCTATTAGGGCACAATCAGTATGACTGAACATGACTTCCAAGCCTCTTCAACTCTCAACACAACAATAGGGTCAAAGTTAATCCTTTCCAAATGTAGCTTTTTTCAATCCAGCTCTAATAATGATCCCTTGTTGAGCCCCATCTGTGACCGGGTTAAAGGTCAATCACAATATGTTAGAAAATACACTTACATAAAATGCTCCTATAAGCCAACAAATCCAATCAGGCTTTTAGGAAGATTGTCTGATTTTTATGGTGCAGGTATTTTCCGCATGCCATGCAAGCCTGAAAAGAGCCTATTATGAGATGAAGCCCATGGGAGAAGTCAACTATTCTGGGACTGATGATAACTTTGAAAAAAAACAAAATGCACGTCTCATGCTACAGTAGCTACTTATTTATATTTAATTGCCAAGAACGCAACACTTCCCTCCCTCTTTTCCTCTTCAGTGTTTTAGAGACATCAGATGGTGATAATTAGCCAATCAGATTCACAAAATAGAACATACACATCTCCATATTATCTCACACCTGCAAGTAACTATTTTACCTTTATTTTAGTTGTGTTCATCATTATTATCTCTACATGTCAGGCAGGAAACTCAAGTGGGATGTAATGACACTTGCATAATGCAAGTTGAATTGCTGGGTACTTAAAGCTACAAAGAGATTCTCAAGCTCATTTTCCTCCCCCTACAGGTCTGCCTACAAGCCCTTTAATAGCCCTTATTACTTGCACTGTGAGTGCAGAACAATAGCCCTCACCTAGATATTCCCCTCTGTAAATGTTAGATAAAGCGCTATCTATTCTCACTTTTGTTCTTTCCTGTTATGTTCTCTTGGCAAATGTAATTTGTTGACACTATTCATCAAAGGTACAGTGGGCACTGGGAGTTTCATATTCATCAAGCTGCAGATGCCCTGAAGTTTCATGTTAATACACTGAGAAATTGTGGCACACGACCCTCTGTTCACGAGCAGAGCCACAGTAAATAATGAGTAGTGTCCACATGTTCCCACTGTCACACACCGAAACAGCCTCCACAGTCCTACAAAATAATAGGAAAATGCATCTCAGTGGAAAGATTAAACTGTCCCTAAAGACGAATTATTAATCCGAATGATTGGTCATACAAGATCAATAAAACTGAGGCTTGTATCTGTAACAATGACAGCCTGGACTGAAAAGCCTCTCTGGTCTTAATATATGGGGCCTGTCAAAATCCTCTTAGCTCATGGTTCTTCAGCTGGCTCACAATCAATCACTGTTGACTATTTATGTATTGGATAAGACCCATATCTACCAGCAGAGGAATGAGGAACAGACATTAATATTAAAGTGCACTGATTATGTATGATGATTAAACTCAAGGTTTAAATTGCAATCTGATTACACACCAGTTGCTGTAGGGATGTTCATATGATAACATCTTTTTAAAAATTGACCGTAATGTGGGATTTGTGAGAGGGAAAGAGGGATGACATATAGCACAGGGCTGCTGTGGTAAGAACACAGCCTCAATACATGGGACATGCTCTACCAGGTAAGCTATCAGGGCACACAGCGATTTTTCCATTTTCAGCAACTTTTTAACTAATAGTTCACCAAAACTAAAGAAAAATGTTGTACCTTTTACTTAAATTAGAGCCAAGTCCAAAAAATAAATGCAAGTTTATCAAACTCCTCATATTTTAGGAGAAAAAAAAAGTTCTGCCTTGATTGACTGCAACAGTAAAATGCTTGTATACATCAGTACGTTAGTATTAAATAAACTAATATTGTTATGATAATCCCTTCCTCACAGACTTTTTAAAAAAACTTAATATTTTATTGTAAGCACATTTAACCAATAATACCTCTGTACTTTTGAGTGAACAATTTTTACCCCTAATAGTATACTCTTAAATTGTTGTGCAGGTACATAAAGGACACAAGTACTCCCTCCACGACTGGGAAAAGCCCAACTCTAAATAACAAAATTATCAATGGCTTAATTCCAATCGGCTGCTTCAGTTTACAGTTCACTGAGACACTTGAACAGAACTGAGCCAGTCTTTCATGTTATCAGTGACAAAATAACAGGTCAGAGCATCTACTGTAAAAAAGGCCCACTGAAGAAGTGAAGAAACAAATATCTTCAAGTGTGCTGTCATGGGGTCTGAGAATAAAATGTAGCAAAAGAGTATGTGATTAAAGGAGCTGAATTGTTCAGTTTTGAGTACATACCAGCTTTTGATGTCAGTTGTTCTGAAGGTCTTTTTATGAACTCCCCCTCATTTGAAATGCCAAGGATGACCTTTTACTGCACGCTGCAGCTCTAAGAGGAGATCATTTACTTGTGTATTCTATATTTCAGTAGATGAGTTGATGCACTTAAGCTGTTATTTTTTTTCCTCCTGGCTTAGAGGAGTACTGTAATTTTCCATATCTGTCATCTGTGTAAATAAACCAAAATCGCTTCCAAATATAATCTCATGGAAAAGATAAAAAAAAAAGGAGATGGAAAGAGAAAATAACTCAAAGTCGACATGCTGCTATGTTTATACAGTAGCAACGTGGAGCTAAAATAAAAATGCTGCTGATAAGTTCCCTGAATGACAAGAAGGAATATTGAAAATGATAGCTGACCTACTAAAACAACAACATATCTTAAACTAACAATGTTGTCAGATATGTACGGGCTGCAAACAAAACACATTATTCCCTTCATTTGAACAGCAAGTCTACAGCTCAATTACAGAAACATTCAGCTCTGACTAATTCATGAGACGACAAGTTCAACATCAAGTTCAGCCGCTTGAGATAAAAGAGAATGATTTCAGCATGTTTTACTAGTATGAGGCACGACCAGGGCCTGATAGAAGCATGTGGTTTCAATTTCAACATAATAGAGTCATGCAGGGTCTTCAGTGGGACCATGATGTCGGGTCGGGAGATGTGTTGCAGCATTTCTGCTGTTACAATGTCATATTCAAGAATCATGAGGGATTCATATTAAAGCTAGAGTCTCACTCTGGGACAGCATGTTGTTTAAATTATCCTTGGACAAGGATCATTCGTTCTGCCTTATTGCTTCCATTAACATCACAAATAACAAGAAGGTAAGAATTCCATTGTTTCTTATTTTCCATGTGCTAGTTCGATTTCTGGTGTTTTTAATATTAAGCCAAATACTCTTGACTATATGGTCTCAAACTGCATCCAGCGTCCATTGAACCTTTCTCCTGACCCAGCTTTGTTGATTGCACTTCACAGAAAGCCTCTTGTAATATCTTCTGTCCTTTTGTTAACCTTGCCCCCCCCCCATACCACGGAAATCAGACTAATGTGTTGTTTTCTCTTTTTTTAAACTAAAAAAATGAAAAACAGCGACTGTTCATTTCTTTGTGAGGGAGAGAATGGTTGTGTGGTAATGTGTGTGTGTGTGTGTGTGTGTGTGTGTGTGTGTGTAGAGAGGGGGGGTTAACTGCAATGGGAGGCAGGGATATTTTCCAATTACTCGGCCCCTTCTCCCTCCCATCTCACATGGCAGGGGAGGCAAAGTCGAGCTCATTCATTAGTATTAGGGGCTTGTTTCCCCCTCTCCCAGGCAGCCCCCCTCTCTCCCCTGCAGCAACTGTGCACTGCACACACGATCACCCTAATAGAATTTGTAAGCCTCCAAATGAAGTGGATTGTAAAAGACAAAATGACATGATTTTTTTTCTTTTTTCCTTTGGAGGTGGGGGTGCCTGTTGGGAGCAACGGATGAGCGGGGGTGGTAAAGTGACAGGAAAAGGAGAGAGTAGGAGGAAGGTGAATACACTATGACTCCATTTGATTCTCATTTCTCTCCCACTGCAACGAGTTGCCGGCTTGCATTATTGGAGATGAGTCGTTTTACAGTCATTAATTTACTGGCCCACCTACTGGAGCAGCCCATTATAGAAGGAGCCAGCGTCATCACAATGGAACCTCAGGGGTGACTGTGCTTTTACAACATGTGTTTCATTAGGTGCCCATAAACACACAATGTAATAGAAATATGGAAACAGTTTGCGGTGATAAAAAACAATGGTCTATGCAACAACTGCGGTCCCAGGAATATTGCAGACTACCAGAGAGCCGCTGGGGCTAAAACTTGTAATGCTCATATTTTCTATTTCTATAATGGAGAAGCATTGTTACCAAGGATTTGGACAGATTATGAGGATCAGAAGGATGATCTCGTCTGCTGAGGATTTTATTTGGTGCCAGAATTATACAGCATGTCATCAAAAGGACACCGACTGTCAAAAATAGAAACAATGTAAATAGAAAGAATATGAGAAAGATCCTGATCAGACAAGTGTGAGCACAATGATTTGATCAGCATCCATCACCACACCAAACACAAACCTCTATGTAAAAACTCAGCTCAGTGCACACATATGTTTTACCCTTTATAAGAAAAAAATGAGAAAGCATGAGATGATCAACAATAAAGAAACATTTCTTAATGGTCTTGAAATGTAAACATTGGATGGGCTATAAATAAACCCAACTTTGAATGAACCATGGCACATAATTAACATTTCTTTCTCTGTGCCTTGTCTATCAAAATAAAGGCAAAAATTCCAAAGAATAACTTTAAGGAGGCAAACAAACAGACAGAGAAGATTACAAGTTGGAGTAGTTGTACCTTAAAGGATCAGTGTGTAGAATTTAGTTGCATCTAGAGGGGTTGCAGAGTGCAGTGGGTTAGGGTTATATTATATGTAGATTATATGTCACTGGAAGAATCCCAAGCAAGCACAGGTTAACATAAAAACTAAGAAATGAGCATTCTCTCTTAAAATAAACACTTGGTATTATGAGCAAAATGATATTCAGTCTGAATGAACAGCATCTGCATTTCTAAAAGCCAAATAATGCCAAGGCATTTGCTTTGTTTTCAGTGCTGCATGGGATTTTAACAATTTCTTTACAAACTTGAGTCATCAAAATTGCTAAAAATAAAAGTAAAATGATTCAGCCCCACAATCAATGTCATACACAATAACTAAAACAATTAAAAGCAGAGTACTGAGGGTGATGCTGGTTTAGTTACAATAAAACTTGCATTAGACATCAAGCTTGTTTTCTTCACTCACAGTCCCGTGAGACTGTGCAGAATGTGTGCTGTTGGTGGAACAACAAGAAGCTCCATCTGTACTGCTTCAGCCTCCATCTCCTCCATATGCCAGCTGCTGAGATTATCTCTGTCTCCACAGAGCTGATTTGCTGCGGCTGCAGTTAAGATGAGCAACTCTCAAGGCACATTTTCCTTTTTATTGAGATAAATGACAATTCTGTGATTTATTTACACCTTCAGCTCCTTTCTGATGCTGCACGATGTCAGTAGCTGTCAGTCAAGTGGGGGGAAACAGTGGAATTCATGTTTGTCTGCAGAACAAATTAATTTTATTTTAATTTCTGAGATGTCATTTGGGCTAATACAAAGCGACTGACCTCTTTTCAGCATAAATTACATTTGGAATGTGAGAGATGGAGGTTTGAAGAGGCTAAACAGTTCAACTCAACACGTACAGAGTAAGGTTTGATTGGGAGCTGTCTTTTTCTAGACACACTGCAGGTTCAGTATCTTATTTAGATAAAGAAGTGTTAATCAGCATCTGACAAAGCACAACAGTAAAAGGTAGAAAAAACAAGGAATTAATTGTGTGACTGAGAACGCAGGATGATGTTTATAAAAACATGAACATATGCGTACACAGATTAAATCTCCCTCTGTAAGTTGAACATTTGTTCCGACTGTCTTAGACTGATGCTTTTGGCAAAGGACAACTGCTGAAGACATCACTAAACATATATTCTGTTAAATTCTTCATAGGAGTGGAAGCGCTGCAGAAGAGCAAAGAAAACCTGTCACATTCAAAACATGCAGTGAGGAAGACTAATAGTCATGATTAGTTCAAGCTCAAGTAGAAACAAATCCACATCAGGCACTAAAATCAGTCTTAATAATGAGAAATATTCTAATCTGATGGATGATTGTGGTGTTCTGACTTTTTTTAAAATACTGAACGGTTTCCAGTGATTTTATGGGAAATGTTCACATCAAATCAGTCAAAACAACTGGCAAGAAAACACTTGTTTTGATCCGCAATGAAGAAAGGTGTTTTTTTTTATTCTGCAGGTGAGGCACCTTCGAGTTACTCTGTAAAGAAGTCAAGTTTCTTTGACCTTGTTGTTGCGCGGGTGAACTGGTGCACGGTTCACAGGTTTCATTTCTGCTGGCTAAGTGAACATTGCAACGCTTCAAAAGCCTCTCTGCAACCAAGTGTGGAATTCTCAAATCAGATGAAAAATTACTCTTGTAACCACAGCGTCATCTGCTCAAATGCACCACAGTCGCTAAAACTGCTGACGATGCAACTGAAGTCTCTCAGTTAAGAGTCTGAACACAGTTTTTTCTTACAGTAAGTGATTTACTTGTGATAATATCCTCAGCCTGAGAAAACAAATTTCAGGGCAGTGACACTCACTCAAACAAAACAAGAGTACAAAGTCAATACAACTCGAGTATCTGTCAAAGCAGTGTTTTCATTTCTACCAGTGTTTGTTTAAATGATAATTGTAACAATTACATGTGCAGAAGGACAACATCTCATGAGAGGAAATGCTTGTCTGACAGCTTCTGTTTACATATCGTCTGCTGCTGCCAGGAGATCACATTTATCACTACAGAAAATAAATCAAAATCCAGTTTAAGGTAGATCTCTTCGATAAAAAAAACCCTTAAATTGCCTCCATAAGTAAGTTGAGGGTGATCATATTGCATGACTGATTCCACTATCCTGAAATCACTAATTAATGACTGATTATTTTTAAATATCAGACTGGTATCCTGAGGTCATCAATTGATGAGCGTATTTTGTTAATAAATTATGGAAGCCTTCAGTTCAATTACAGTATGTGATAGGGAAACAGTGCAGCTTATGTGTGTGATATACCTTGATCATTCATCACTGATCATTGATCATTGGTCTCTTCTCTATCTGATTCTGTCTGCCACCACTTCTGTTTCAGGCCAATAATCTCAGCTAAATAAGAATGTGCAAGACACTGAAACAAGAGAACAGGGAAACTGCCAATAGTCAGTTCAAATTTTATGGAATTAATGTTATAAACACACAATAAAGATACAATAAAGCTGTAATCAAAATAATTTTTTTTTTGTCCTTGATGATTAATTAACTACTTGTGCTCTTTAAAAAGCGTTTGACATCTCTTGATAATTTACTAATTAATTCAGTTATTAAAGAAGCAAAAAAAACCAAAACTTTAATAGACTATGTATTTGTGTCCTTCTAAGCAGTAGTTAATATTAGTCTGTATAGCACAGAGTTCCACATGGAAACCTGTGATAGTGATTCTAATGAATCCTATTAACATTTAGCACAAGGTCTGGCTTTTGGAGTTTGCATAGGGCAAATTTGAATAGTATGTTACAAGGCAAATTAAGGTCTATTAAGCAGTTTTGACTCCTTAAAACATACTGAGGGTTGCCATGGTGATCTGCCTCAGATCTTATGTAAAGTATACAGTACATCTTTTTACACTTAATCTCCCAGCTTGCAGGGTTGTGATCACACACAGCTTGTTATCATATGCTCACAGGCCCAGAGGTAATGAAAGGGGTACTTCTATGAAAGGGGTACTTCTATGAAAGGCTTTGATGGGCCTGTATAGCATGGTGAATACATCGAACAGGGCAAGAGCACTGATTGTAAATCTCCTGTATCTTGACATTTGCTTTACATTAGGACACTATTTGACAGAGGTGCTGGAAACAGCACCAAGCTTTAAATGGCTTGTGACAGATGGATAGTGAAGTGGTCCAATCTGGCAAATAGACTAGAAATACTGCAGGTTGTCTTTTGCCTGCCAGACTGAAGGTGTAGTTCAGGTCTCAAGCTGTGCAGATCTCTACCCTAAGTGACATTATCATTAAGCCATCCATCATTAACTAGAGTTACTGTTCATACTGTTAGAGGAATGATGTTTGAGATTATTAGATTCCATCAATTCTCCGGTTCCAAAGTCAGCTCTCTTATCTTTGTGTCTGGACTGAATATCATCAGGAAAATGTATAACAGCCTGCAGCCTGAAAGTCTGCTCTGTATCCATTTGATACCCTGTAAAACCGTGTAAAGTTATTTGAACTGTGTGAAATCTCAGCGAGTATGTCCACCCATATGTACAATAGGGAGGGTGAATCATTTGAACTTAGCATTGAACAATGGATCTCATGAGGAGTGCTGAAGACAAAGCGAGCGCCGGTTGCTTAGCATATTAATGAAAACCATGCTTAAAACTGTGAGCATACCATTGGTCTTACACATCAAAATTCCCTCAAACACATTTATCTGAGCTAACTAAATCTATACCCCGCTGTTCTTTTATTCGCTCTTGTTGAAGAGGCTTCTCCAGCTCACTTGTAAGGTCAGAAGCACAGCTGTTACAAAGAGTTTAAGAGACTTGAGCAAATCACATTTCAGGGCTAAGCAGCAGGACAAGTGGATGATTTATCATTTACATCAAGAGGTTTATTATTTCACCAGCATAAAGTAATAAAGTGTTACAGAAACAAAAAGAAAGAAAGATGAGCAACAAATTGTGTTTACTTAGCAAAGCATTTGGCTCAATGACTCGACCAATCTTGCACAGGATGAGGAAACATTTCACTCTGCAGCCACTGCATCCTGATGTCAAAACCTACATTACTGACATGGGTGGATTTTGTTGAAAAGCTACCTGCTTGATGACCCCATCTGTGCATACTGAAGGTGGTGCATGTTATCGGTCAAACAGAACAAGTCCTCTACAACACAGAGTCCATCATCGTCCATCACCCGTGTTTTCTTATCTGACAACTCTATCAGCAAGATAACATCATTTGTTTGTGCCTTTAGAAACCATTGCAATTCACTGCTTGTGTGAGTTTGTTTGTTTTGTGAAAAGACAATTCTGTGATTAGGGACAGTTAGATTCAGGTGCATAACTTTCTTTGGTTAAGGGAAATGTCATAGATTGGTTTCAAATGACCACTAAGTTAAGGGGACCTTCACTTTCATGGTTACAGAAATATAGACTTGGTTAAGGTTTGGAAATGAACATGATCATGCTTTTAAAAAACAACAGTGAAACAGGAAATGATCTTTTCTAATGATCTTTGCTGAAGTCTGAAGTGGCAGTAACTTGGACTCTGTGAATTTAATTTGCTAAAATTCAAATTAAAGAGCAAAATTACTCAAATTTATCCAATTTTAAACTTGTAAGTGTATTTTTTTAAATTTTCCCCAGTATATTACCTGTAAAATTAAAAATTGTCATCATAGATCCTAATAACGTCTTCACGTCTTCAACTGAACCACTACAAAATCACAGGTGAAACAAGTCTGTACAAAAGTGTCAGGCTAGAGAGGCTTCAAAGATTTTTTGTGCACTGATGTTTAATATTAAATTTTTTATGTAACTGTATGTTTATTACCTTTGGTATTAAGAAAAAAATATATATATAACCTCAAGCAAAAACAGGCTTGAAGATATGAGTGTGCACTGCTTGCCCTTGCATGTAGAATAGGTAAGTCTTTATACATGCATCATTCACAAATTTCATGATGCTCTTAATGGCTGAACAAAAGTTTGTGGTATCTGGATTCCAGATGATGCAGTCCTGCATGTTTGTCAAGCTGTAGTTTTATGACCATAATGACAGCTTTAGAAAATAAGGACAGATAGATATTTCATATTGTACTGGCACTTTGAAACTTCTTATTGTTTCATAAACAGAAGGTCTAGCAAGTACTTCGGGTTAACCTTTTATTTAGTCTGAAAAATGTATTAACCAGCATGTATCCACTTACCCCAGCACTTGTGCGTGCATCATGCTGGCAGTGTATTTCTTCCTCCCTGGTCATAGCTCCATGTGTTTGCAGCAGCTGCAGCATTTGGACCATGAAGCCTGGTGATAAGTCATACATCATAAAACTTCATCTTAGGGGTAGGAAGAGGGGTCTGTCTGAAATCTGTAATTAAAAAAAAATAAAAAAAAAACAATAAGTGAATAATAAGAGCAGGAGGCCTGGGGAAATTAGCAACTGAAGGGCAAGGAATGGAAGAAAAAAAGAATGATCAACCCGGGAAAAGATCAGTGTTGGTTTAAGATCAGATAGAGATTATAGTGTGATTACAGAGACAACAAGCATTACTATTAACAGAACCCCATAAAGGCAGGGCAAGTGCCTGAGCAATCAGAGGATCCACAGTTTTAATGTATAAGCTTAAGAAACCACTGATCAGTGAGATAAAAGAAGCCTGGTAGATGTTAGACAAGTGTAATGAACTCTTTTCACTCTATCTCATCAAGTGCTTACAGTAGCTCGAAATTATTTCACACGAGACGCCGGTACAAACTGAAATAAAGATTCATGCTTCTTCTATGTGCACATACACCTCCCCCCCGACACACACACATATACACACACTTTATGTCCATACTGACAAATAAGCAGAGGTGAGATTTTCTATTTCCCTTCCCATTCTCAGCCCGCCCTCTCTGAGATGACAAGATGTCAGTCATGTTTTATTCAGTTTCATCTATGTCCTTGAGCAGAGAAGGGGCCTGTGCAGACAGAAACACAAGCGAGACGGCTTCATTTTGCCCAAGAAAGATAGAGAAAAAGGACATGATGAAATATAAGTAGCTTGGGCTGGTATGCAGAGCTCATTCTTTCAGTCCTTGAGCAATGATGCACTGGCATTGTTTAAAGCATTCGCACAGACCTGCAGATGATGAATTGCGCTGTCAGTCTCCATGAAATGAGAATTGAAAAACCTTCCTCTGAAAAAACAATATCTACCACTATGGCATGAAAGAATTAAGTCCTCCTGTGCTAAAATGTCCCGATGCTGATAATAACCCTCAGAACACAAAGGATTTTAACAGAGGAAAAAAAAAGTGGGGAGGAACATTAAAAATGACAGGGCTTCAAATAAGTCTGTAAAAACATGAGTAATGCTGTCAAGGGTTTGGCTTCTGCACCTTGTTTGTATGCAGTGTGTGTGTGTGTGTGTGTGTGTGTGTGTGTGCATATGTGTCAGCGTAAGGATTCAGGAGAATGAGAGAATTGCGAGCTATCATAACCAAGCTGCTGTCAAATTATCCCTTCATTGCAATTACACTGCCATGCATTTCACTGCTTGTCTGTTAAGCAACAGCCTGCTGCCTCCTGTCAAACCTTTGCCCACCCCCCTCATGTGTGACAGCACCACAGCTATAGTCCACTGAGCCAGGTGTGTGTGTGCGCATACTGCGTGTGTATGTTAACTACGTAGCCCCGCGAATGTAATGAGCTATGTCAGAGAGAGATAGCAGCAGAGAGGGAGAGAAAGAAAGGTGGGAGGAGTAACAGAGGAGAAAACAAAGCAGCAGGAAGGAGGCCAGGTTTCTCAGCATAACGAAGCTCATGCATATTGTTGGTAGATGTTGCATCACTTTGGAGCGGAAAGAGAAGAAAAACGTCTTTAGAGCTGTCAAAGTCAGAGCTTTGTTAGGGAACTGAAGGCTTATAAAAATGTACTCTGCTAAGAACAATGGGGGAATTTCAACACAACACAGAAGTAGAAACAGATTCGTTTAACACCACCTTAACAGATTCCCTTTATTTGACAAATCAGTGTTGCGTAGCATGTCATTCTGGCAGTGAGACATGATGTTGTAACTTCCATAAACACCTCTAACTGCACATCTGAGCAGTAATGGAACAGGACCACCTCTGGGTACGCCCCTGCCAAGCTAATCATGTGTCAAGTCATGGCTGTCCTTTTGCTGAGCTAATGCTCTGATTCATGTCCACAACCTGCTAGGAGCTAAATGACAAGGTGGCGGTTGCCCTTGTCTGTTTTGGATTATGACCTCCGCTTTGATAGGGTGAAGATGACAACAGTTTTTGCCCGTCATCAAGAACAGCTGCCGTTGACGCTGGACATCACAAGTGCGGTAAGAACGAAAGATTGACTTGAGACAAATGTCAGTAATCAACAAAGATGTAAGTTAGATAAAGGATGAGACTAGCATAAAGCTGAGCAACACACACGCACTCAAACACCACAATAATAACTCATTATTGTGTTTTATCTCAGGGCATTTTATCTAGCTTCCTGCAGAGGAACAAACCACAGGAAAACGTCTGTCGGTAATAGCACTTTAACACATAGTGCTTAGAGGAGATCGGAGAGGGGGAAAGTGCATTATCAAGGAGTTACAAAACATTCAAATTTAATTTTATGGACTTGTTTTATAAGTTTGATACATAATATCTATTTACTTTATTAACAAATTTACTCCTTTTAATTAGCTGAAGCAAATTAGTGTGATAATGTAAACTTAACTGACTACTAAGTTAATTAAGTCAGCAAAAGTATTGACATAAGTTTTGTTGGTCACAAACACAAGCACATTTACCAGCAAGCATTGCATTGGAGTTAAAAACAAGCCCTGGGGGGGACATTTAGCATCTTAACCATTAATTTACAAAGGCACCCCAGATCTATGTTTGAACCTTTACAGAAACTTTCCTCCTTCTTGTTTGACTGGAATAACATGATGTTGTGTGTTACTTCAAATGAACAACTTGACGTCTCTTCTATGATAACAAGTCAAGAAATTAATATCTGTGCCAGCAGCTCTTGTGAACTGAAAATTTGATCCAGTGATGGTGTTTGATGAAAAGTCAGACGATTATTAAGGTTAAAAAAGTTTGTCTTATCAGGACATTAATATTTGTACAAAAAATCACTGTGATTTAACCAAAAGCTGATGAGACATAAAAAAAAGGAAAAGAAGAAGTCAGCCAGATAGTGGCACTGATGGAGAGGTCAGGGGATCAACAAAGCCACTGGGATTCAAATTTCACAGCGTTTAATTCAAATTCCAGAAATAAACACAGATATTCTACAAATATTTTCCGTCTAGTCTGAAGATGTGGACTACATTACATTGCCATTTGGAACTATGCTGCTAGCTGAATTTAATGAGTTTGAGTGTAAGTGTTTGTAATAAGTATGCACTGTAGCAAATTTACACCTTCTAACTCTTTATTGCAAATTCAAACAAGAGTGAGAACTGGAGAAATTAAATTTTTACAGAGTGGAGAATGACAATAGAAATCTCATTATGCTGACTTAGAGTCAGCTGAAATCCATGTTGAGATTAAACCATAACAGTATGCTGCTAATCCATCTGTAAAAATCTCCTGCTGTAAATCCTGAACAGCAGACATTCTTTTAAGTCATTTTTCACACATCTAAATCAAAACTTTTTCTGCTTGAATGCTGAAAAGTCCCATGATTTTTTTAAAGTACCAACTAAACCCAGAATGCTTCGGTATCCCCTTGATGGTGTGTCAGACAGAATTAACACTTTGAAAAGTAATCATCTTACCCACGAGTGCAATCAATACACATCTCATGTAAGCATGTCGATCTGGTATTTCAAGACTGATGCGTTTGTAAGTGCCTGTGCATCTGTGTGGATCAGTGGAGCTGCACTGCATGAATAGCTTTGCATACATTTACTAGGAAAGGCTAGGAGTTTTGTGCAGCAGTGCCCACATACATATATCTCACTCTTTTTTCTTCTCTCATGCTTTGCTTCCACTTGTCAAAATTTAAAAAAAAACAAAAACTTGTGGCTTCCAAAGAAAGGATAGTCCTTTGGGATGATTTCCAAAATACAATGGAGCCTGCATCAGGATACAATCTAAGTGGATCGTATCAGAGGTTTTTGTTGAGAGCAAAACGCTGCAGAGTATCATCTCAATCTTTTTTCAAGTTGGGAAACTATCGTTCTCTCTCAATGTCTGTACTTCCTCACAGTTGCTTCTCCAGGCAGAAGTGGGCACAGTTCCATAGAAGAGCATATATAAAGGAAGCAACACTATCTGTGTTGTCTGATATATTGCACATTCTATGATGCAATGTGCCTGAAACAAGCCGACTGAGCAACTTAATGGTGCAACAATGTCTGTGAATGTACTGTAGCCCCACAAGTTTTGCAGTGTCAGTGTTTTTCATATCTTCAGCAGTTACATGGTTGTTCTTTGAGTTATAGCTTTCTTGATGCATATGACTATTATGTCCTGTCTTCATTAAAGAATTTTTTCAGAGCTTTGTACAAGACACTTGAATAGAATACCTAAGCTGCTGCATGCTGACTTAAGCAGGGACTCTCAGCATGATGCTTTTCATTTATGGGTTTGTATAAATTATTAGTTTTTATGGGATACAAAGAGAATTTAATACCTATAACAGTGAAGATGTGCATGAGAAGTGAACTGTAAGCACTGTCATGGCTGCCAAAATGATGAAAATGAGGATGTTACAGAGAAGGATGGCCATCTCTTATCGTTCCTGCAACTGCATTTTTGATAAAGATGAAATGTTCAAGACTCATAACATTTTTTACTCTGCGAGAAACAGAATTTCTTATTTTCAATGAGTGAGTCACACTGTTGACAGCTTTTTTTTAGTGAACTAGAGTAAAAAGATTGAACTGTCTTTGTCAACTAGAAAGCTCTATAGTTTCACATTTTAGGAAATTAGGACATTTCACGGTCTTGTTGACAGCTACATGCAAAAACTGATACTTCTTTTAAGACTATATGCTATATATGAAGCTATGCTCAGCAGCCAGTTAGTTGTGTTCAGGCTTTGGACATTAAAGTCAGTGGTAAGAGTGAGTTTCCAAAGGTAACAAAATCCATCCACCTGCACCATTCAAGCTCACTTGTTGGTTAACCTTGTAAAAAGATGTGTTAAAACTAGAACTAGTACGGCACAATTTTTTTTAACGTGCGATTAACGCACGCACGGTCTGTGCCTTGCCAGCTCCCGTAGTTTCAGGAAGTGGTGCTAAAATAACATTGCAAACGGTTACAAA
>JAPZDZ010000006.1:4669017-4686481 GCA_029783805.1 Acanthurus tennentii | reverse complement strand
ATATTATGGTCTATACTATACCTGCCGTCTTATCATTATTAGTGGATGTCATACATCAGGAATGTATATTTTATATAAATTATTTTTTGTGTCTTTCCTCTTTCTACATGTTTTGTCCAGTCCCTTATGCCCCCCATCACCTCCCTTGTTAAAAGTGTGTATCTCCTCTGCTTTAAGCTGTCAGTTCATCTGCTTCTGCTCCCTCATCTATGCTCCAGTCTTACCTGTTTTTCTAGTGTTATTCTGACTTTTGATTTAATTCTGCTTTTGTATTTTCTTCTTTGTTTTTGGATGACCTTTTGCTGCTCCCTCAGTTTTTTGGTTGTTTCTGTACCAGATGATTTATTAAAGCTTGCCTTTTTGTTTCATTTTTCTTTCATGCTGGTGTTTTTGCTTTTGGCTGTCTTTTTGCAACCCTGACACTCTGAGTCTTTTTATTCTGAGAGGAATAGACGAGCACTATCCAATTAATAATCAGGCTTTGAGTAAATAATTTGTGTAGTGTAGTATGAATTTAATAGTGCAAAGCACCTGCGCTGCCTGGCCTAAACAACACTGCTCTGGAGAGTGAAACGTTCCGATGAGGGCATCCAATTCAAACAGAGGTAATGAACCTACAAACTGATCCAATTCCACTAATGGCTTTGACTGACCCTGGGCATAATGTGTTGTTGCTTGTTTAATGACATATTCTAAACCTTGCATTGGGATTTTCAGATCAGGTCCTGAGTGAATCATTAGGGATGATAGGGACACACAGAGGAGGAGGAGGCTGTAAAAGCTAAAAGGCCCGAGGCAGACGGCTATCAGTCTTCCACTGCGAGCTCATGCATACAAAACATCTGCACGGCTCTTGGTGAAGCATCTGGCGCTTATGGCTCTGACAGCATCACCCTGTTAATAGAAGACTGCTGTATTACTGCTATAGCCAGCTGATCTTCATCAAAATGTTACTGACTTTGAGGAGAGGATGCTGGCAGTGTTGATTACAGTGATGATGACAGTGAAATGTACAGTACAGTGACGGAGGGGAGGAGGATGAATACACCAGGATGTGCTGTATGACTGGTATCAGAGGATCCTATATTTTGACATATTTTGACATATTTTGGACATTGCTGGATCATGACTAGATCATTCTGAATCATCTTAGGTCACATTAGGGAAAGGATTCTGTGTTTTATTCAGTTTCAATTCCTTGATCCAACTGTATGATGTTTTGTTTGTTATTTAACCACGCAGAAGAAACACACAGCCTCCTTAAATCAGACTCAGGATGAAGAAAATTATTGATTCGTTGCTGCTTATGGGAACAATTCATGAATTATTGATAAGGTTTCCTTCCTCTTGGTTATTTGCATTGTGGTTGTTATTTAATGAGATGTTTGGGCTTTTACTCAGATAGATGGATGATATGTCATTTTTTTTTCTTTCAGCATCTGTAAAGTTTGTTAAATTTAATAACATACACAATACTGCATTGACACAGGACATTTGGGGTCTGCAATACAGAGCTGCAATTTACCTGAAGAAAGAGTAAAAAGGCAAAGCAGAAATAACCCAAAAAGAAGAGGATGAAAATGAATCACCACTGCATCGCCTAAGGCTCAGATCACAACCATGTCTTGCTTAAACGGGCAAAGATGAATAGTGTGCTTTTGCTCACCTGGCTCCCACCTCAGGGAACTATTTGCAGAAGAATCTCTCACCACTTTCCCAGGTTATTTCCTGGAGCATCAACACAGCGCCCCACTCCTAATTTATTCACATTTCAGGCACCATGCACATCATCTCTGGGGGGAGATGCCTGCCTCCCCAGAAACACATTAAAAGAGCTCAGAGTTTAAATCTTCTTCCATGAGATCACTCAGAGCTCCCTGTAGACACCTGTGAAGCTTCACACAGATCCCTGTGCCGCCAGGCTTTGCCCACAATACAGCAAGCTGACAGTGCATCAAGCCTGAAAAACAGCTAAAAGAATGAAAGACTGAGAGAGGAGGAGAAAATGCTGCTGTCGCTGTCTGTGACGTGCAGTCAGGGGAGGCAGGGTGGGCGGGGCCTCACCAAAACCAACAAGAGATGTTGGAATAACAAGTGTAGATCCTCCCTGCATCAACGCATCTATAGCGACTTTCTTCATATTTAAAATTCATGATTTTATGAACTGTTTTCAATTTAATTTAAAGTTCTATTATTTGTCTGAGGATGACTCCAGTATTATCTACCTGAATAGTTGTCTTGAGCTTCCAGTCCATAGCTTGCTCCTGGAAACTACCATTCCTGAATGCTGAGGCAGAGCTCAGGCCAACTTTTTTGTCAGTTGTGCTGCATAGTTGGTTTTCACACTATGCTGAATGATTGATGTTGAGGCACAGGCCGATGTCAGTGTCATGTGACTTGACATCCACTTCTTGCTTTAGACTGTGCTCTCTCTCACCCAGCTGGTAACAGTGCACCTGTGTAATGAGCTTAACAGTTCACTTGTAAAATGTCAAACGGCAATGGCTAACAGGTCGAAAAGACCAGTGTAGAAAATACTGACGCCATGTAAATGATACATATTGATATATAACTACAGCTTTACAGACTTTCTTCAACAGTTTGACTGACACGCTCTTTCTCAGCAGTGACAGGGTGTGGGTGTGTGGTGCAATTCTTTATATATTTTCCAGTGGTGGAAAGAACATTTACTCAAACTGTGAAGAACGACTATGAGGTAGTTGTACTTTGTCTATTAGTATTTCCATTTTTTAACTCCACTATATGTCAGAGTAAAATATTGTACTGTTTACTTAGCTACATTTGTCTTATTTAGCTAATAGTTACTTCTAGTATCAGTTTACATTGAATGTTATATCACATATATAAACAATAAACAATACACATTTGATAAAATATGATGCAGTAATGCATTAAATGTCTTCATGTGTTATTATAAGTTCAGATAACACTTGATTAAGCCCTGGTGGGAAAATTTACAGCAGTTTGCCTATTTAAAGTGGTTCAAATTAGCTCCACATTTAACAGCTGCAACATTCAAGTGCTAAACACATTAAGGCAATATGGTGACATAAAAATATAATTTTGAAAAGGACAATTTTCCATAATGAGTCCTTTGGCCTTTGATACTCAAAATCTAATTTGATGTTTTATTGAGATTTAGAATGCAGGACTTGTTTTTGCAACAGAATAGTTTCCACTGTGGGTTTACTATTTTTAATTAAGCACAATTGGTGTTTATTATGTTGTATAAGTCTGCAATATGTGAACACACTGTAAGCCAGATGTGTCAGTTGATTGGGTTTGATTGTGCATTTGCTCCATGTAGAAGGATTTTCCTTTTTTTGCCTAAAGGTAATACAACATAGTGGGTTAGGGTTCGGGTTAGGGTTGCAGATAGTTTATACTCTGTCTACATGAGATGGCTGTAGCTGTCCTAATAGAGTGTGAGAAGGGAGGGCATGAGGTGGGAATGATCTGAACAGTGGCTATCCAACAAAAAAAAAACTTTGAAAACACTCAAGTTTTTTGCCTCCTACTTGCCAGATTTGACACTCTGTGACTTCTCTCTGATCCCTAACTCACTGTGAGGTTGAAGGGTCACCGTTTTGACACTGTGGAGGAGATCCAGCATGAACCACAGATGGTGCTCCATGGGCCAACAGAACAGGATTTCCAGAGAGCCTTCCGAGTGTGACAGGAGTGTTGCACAAGGGGACTGCTCTGAACTTTGGTAAATAAATGCTTTGCCCTCATTAAATAAGGACACAAGACATGCAATATGCCTGTGTGTTGTATGCGGTAAATAGAGACATAATGCATGCACATTCTGTTATAATTTACCTGTTGGGATTGATGTTGACCCAAAGTGTCTAGGTGTTATAGTAGTCATGCATCTCATTGACAGCTAGAATCTGCCTGCCAGACTGACAGACAGCTGGGTTAAGGATTTGTAAAAATTCAAGTGGCTAAATCATGATATTTATGACAGTTAAGTCTGTTTAACTGGTGTCTTTAACACTCCATGATGACATCTATTAACAGATCAGTCTTCACCATAAGCTGAACCACACATCAAACCACATCAAAACAACCCAGGATGCTGAAAATCCTCAACATACTGACAAAACAAATATGTTTATCATCAACAGAATATTTCTAGAAGGTCTTTTTTTTATGTGAAAGAGATAACACCTTTGAAAGCCGACCAAAGCTAAAATACTTCCAACATATTTGATAAAACAGTGATATCAGCCTTGAAAATCATATTTAAACCTCGACTCTCACAATACTATCTGAGCAGTCAAACTTGATGTTAATAATGGCTGGAATTAGCAGTCCTCTATTTCCTGGAAACAACAACAGTAATTACTATGAATCAAGTTTCAAGCAGTGTTAATTTGTAATCTTTTTTATTCTGAATCAAGCATTCGACTTCTACCCTTTCCAGTCTGAGAGATTATCTATTGCTGCAGTTATTCTCTGCCCAAACATGTGCTGACACTTGGTTTTAACATTACATAATGATTATTAGTGTATGAAAGCAAAGCACTTTTTATTAATCATAACCTCCACAGTTACAGCGTGGCATAATAGCTGAGCAGATGATTTGCAATTAAGGCTTTAAAGCACTCTGGATTAAATTACAATTTGGAGGGAGCTGCATTCACAGCAGAAACATGTGCCTGCTGCATGGCTTGCATATTGTGTTTCAGGGCCAGTAATGTACAGTTAGGTTGGAAAAGCCAGCAAATTAGCTTTCACCATCACAGTTTTCTCTCTGGCTACCAGATAACACAGAGCTGTTAGTGTTTAATGCACTAACAAGAACACGTGTCAAGGGATTTTAAATTCCCCCAGAGTGCTTCCTAAAAAAGTCTTATCAATGTCATCTACTTCTTTTTGTAATAAGTGTTTAGTCTTTGCCTGAGGAGCTTTCACTCTCCTCTGGAAAAAAGGATAACAGTCAATCACTCTATTTGCACAGGCATTGCAGGGATGTTCAGAAAGATGAACAGCATCCTTTTTTGCTGTAAGGTCAGCCTCAGAGCTGGGAGAGAGTTGTTTTTTTCCTGCTTCTGTATCTGAGCTGTGCCTGTCTTCGGAAACTGTCAGTGAGTGACTGAAAGTCAGAAAAATTTAATTAAATGGTGACGGTATCACTCATCTGAAACTGAGTAAACCACTATGATAGTGAAATAATTTTGTATCATCATAAAGAGAGCGCTTAAGTCTTTGGATCATAGCCATATACCTGCAAAGCTAAAGACAATCCTATCAGCCTCAGTTTTACCTTACTTGAGTTCTCTAGAGAATATTAGCATGCTAATATACATGAAATGGACAAACATAGTTTACATCAAACCAATTTCAAAATAGCCTTTCAGCACTGTCATTTCGAGCACAGCAGCATGATGATTTTAGTGTTCTGTTTAAAGCACCACTGTACTTAAGGTATCTTTTAAAAAAAGAAACAACACAGACACACAATAGTTAACAATTTAACACAGTCAGGGGGGTTTGCTCCTACAGCCACACTTGGTCTGTTTTGACCAGTGGCTTATTGTTGTTAAATCTTAGCTAAAGTTGGCAAACATAACCTAGATCCATGGTCTTCAAAGTGGTGGCCCCAGATCCCCTGGGGAATGCAGGGGGCACCTCAGGGAGGTGCAGCAAATTGAAACACAGATGAGGAAAAAATGCAGGGAAAATACTTAAAAAAACTCAACAATTACTACAAACCATTTGTTATTATAAACAAACTTTTGTTATCACTTGATCTGCCTAAAAAATGAATTTACAATACCAACATACCAAAAATCTTATTTGCTATTTCCATCTTTCTAATTGCCTGCAAGCTAGAACATTATTAATCACTTCAGAAGCTTGTGCATGCCTGTTGAGCTGGTTTGGTCTCCAACTGCCAAACTGCTCTTTAATTTTGATTAGCTAGTTTAATTGAATAACTAGCAATAATAGCATACAGCAGCGTAGAGAGTGTATGGATTTACCCCAATGCATTGCATTGCAATTTTTAAACAATGGACGCAGTATTGTTGATATGTTTTTCATTTAAAGGCATCTTGTTCAGTAAACACTGGTGTTATAAGAATCTACAAACACCATTAATCTGCTCTGCTGACTTTCTTCACTTTGGCTACTGTTGCCCTGCTCTGTCGTTTCACCACCATTATTACGTAATTGGCTCTTGTAGCTAAACTTGTGGGGACTGTTGAACAGAAATTACATACAGAGCTGTTAGTAGTGCTGTAGACTTTTGTTTTCTCTAAACCACAGTGGAAAATTTGGTTCATTTAGCAGTTACATTGCATCCTCACATCAAAACAGCAGCTTTTACAAGCTCACAAGCAGCTTGTTTGTCAGTGTTGGTAACCCGTCTTTCCATCTCAGTGAATTTATTAGCCAATCAATTGAAACTGGATCATTCTCAACCTCTAAATGAACTAAAAATATGTGAACAACTCAAAGGTTAAATAAACTGATTCCAAAAGGTGTGACACCTTTCTCTAAATCTGTATTTGAGAGAAAATGTTCATTTTTCAGTATCACTATAAAATTAAAGGTGAGGCTTACACATTCTTATGCTGTAAGAAATTAAAACATATTTATTTAAAACAGTGGCTTTATTTTCTGTTTTATACCAGCATTAGTCAAATGTGGCATATATGCTACACATCCTTAAATATAAATGAAATGCAGCAGCTGAATGGTGGGAAAAAAAGCCTTTCTCTGAGCTTTGAGAATGTGGCTCGAAAAGAAAATTTTCATTTAGTGGTTTAAAATCATAGCCTACTATTAAAAATTAAGCAGGTGAAGCAGAAATGTCTTAATCTGGGTTAATAAACTATATACCAGAGGGTATTCATCAAGAGAATATAACATTTAACATCCGAACCCCTGAGATACTGCAGATCTGAATGAAACAACCATTCAGGTTCTGAGCTTTTTACTATTACTTATTAGCACTGGCCATTATTGCAGAAACAGCAAGCAGAGGTGAGAAGGAAAAAGGCTGTCCATCTTTTCTTCACTCACCCCACCATCTTGCCTCCCCTCCCACTTTTCCCCCCCTCCATCTCTTAAAGGCTTTTTTTTCTTTCTTTTTTTTTAGCATGGCTGGGAGAAAAGAAAGCACAATAGGTGTGCTATCAAGTGACAGGTGCCCTTGTTGTGCCTTTAGCTCACACTGTGAACAAGCCCTCGGCCAGCACCCTCATAAAACATGAAAGGACTTGACGTGTGTCCAGAATTCTTCAACAGAGTTACAGGCACACTGCAGCAGCCTTAAGCAGACAAGGACACACGCAGGTACAACATCATGTAGTCTCACACACATAAACAAGCTTTCCCTTCAGGTTACAAGGCACATGCCGGAAGAAAGTGAACACTGGGGGCTTAAATTAGGAGACTGGCATATTGAATGTATTGCTGGGTTTGTTAGACTGCTTCTTGTGAAAGGAGAAAGAAAGCACAGTCAGTTTTTCTTGTACAGCTGCTCTGCTGGCAAGAAGAATCGATGAGCCGCTATAGATTTAATTGCATGACAGACAGCTTTGTTTCTTCTCAGTGCTACAGTATGTAAGGCATGTCAGTGGAAATCAATGGGGAATTTGGTGTCACAATTCCGCTATCAAGGGGTGATTGTGCTTGTCTGATCACTGTTTGCCAGCTCAGTGGCAAGCTGATTTAATTATTACATTTACTGCCATTGATGTTGCATTAGCTTTCGTCACTCTGTGGCTTGCTAAGCAGCCCTTTTGCAAACCATTTTACCTCATCAGCAGCTGTGGGTCTGATATATAGGGAGCAAAACTGAATTTAACAAAGTTGACAGAAGGTTAAATCAAATAGAGTTTCGCTCATGGGACCTTGGAGACGTATGAGACACGGCGGCAGACAAGGTTGGTAAACTGGATTAATTCTGTATTGTCCTTCTGTCACTACTCTGTCAGTTCCCCTTTTAAATTATTCACTCTTGCTTTTTGCCCTCCATCTGCCACATATTGCTGTGTAAACTCTTTCTGACCTTTCACAATCCCCTGCGCATTCATTCATAAAATGCATTATTTATACTACCACATCAAAGTTATTGTTTACATTAGACTGTAAAATCAGGCAGCGTGCTATCGAGCCGGGGCTAAAGGTTCATGTGTTGTCCTACAACTCATGCAGTAATAGCATATGAAGGGGAAGAAAACAGATGTGGAACCATCACATCGAAACAAACGATAGTTAATCCTCATGCTCCCAGTGATGGAGGGATTCAACCTTCTATTTTGATACATAGCAGCATGACAAACATCGTCAACCAGTGAATGAAAAAAAAACCTCCACATCTCTGTGAAAAACACCAGCTGTTTCTTTCTTGTGTTGATTACTTGTTTGTTGTGTAAGAAATCTGTAAACACCAAAAGGTGTCATGAATATGCAGATCAATGTGTTCTAACACAATATAACTCAGTGGTTGATACTGGTTTGTTACTTTTCATACACAATACAAAAATCCAAGTTTAACACTAAAAATGCGAACCCAGTTGGAATTGTGATTGCACCATAAGAATGGGCCACATGACTGAGTGTTTTCACACAGAATGAGAGGTGAACTTTAGAGGTGGTATAACTGCATGCAAGTTAATGCAAAGAAAAAGTAGCCCCTTGTTAGATTGAGGCGGTGTGAATAGCAAAAGATGTGCCAATGCAATTTGAAACAGTTTCAGCTTCAAGAAAAATTGTCTCTTACTCTGCAGCTTTATGAGTGAGCTTCATGAATGGAAAGAGATTGGGTGGAAAAAAGACTGGAGAAAAATAACAGAAACAACTGGTGTAACTGAGTTCTGTGATTCGTCAAAGGCTGAGCTGAACACTGACACATAAAGACACACACCATGATCGATGTGTTCATTTCTTGCTAGCTTACAGCTAACATCTGTAAAGTTTCCTCTTTGGTTGTTTGGGGTAAATCAAAATAGATTGAACAAAAAGTCCAGCAAAGGCAGTCAGTGCGAATGATATGAGATCAACATTAGTTTCACTTTCTATCAAAACAGCCCTCAACATAAATGTAAACAATAAAAAAATAAAATAACAAAAAGAAAAAGGCCAGGATCTCTGATGGAGATGAAGCAGTATAATCTTCAGTCAGAAAGAATATGAAAAACAGAGTAATTTAATCATTCTTAATTACTATTTGGCCTTTTTTAAAAAAAAGTCCTTTCTGAAATGAGGATAACAGTATGATTTTTAGATTAAGACACTGCACGATTTTTCTTGTATAATTCAGCAACATTTTTAAGAGGTACTTTGAATGTGGCCTAGCTCAAGGGTACTCTGGAAATCAATGAGCCACAGGGGAGTGTGGGGCCCTGTATGTGTACATCTTAAACTGGCCTTAGAGGCAAGATTTAAAGGTTGTTTCACATGAGCGATATTCCACATCAACCCCATCCCCCACACCACCCCACCACCACCATCAACCCCTTCAGGGATCAGCAGTTTTATTCATAACCATTAGTTTGTAGCAGCCCACAGTGAGAGCACAGTTATTGGCCTGGTGTCAGTTTTAATGCCGTGAACATAACAGTAGTGTAGTGAAATGCTAAGAAATGACTGTACACAAAAGCTTCAGACAAGATGAATCAAATAATAGTTAACTGAAAGCATCATGAATGTCCACTCATTTTGTTTGATCTGATTCAGACATACATACAGCACATAAAGTGTGCTTTATGAAAAGCTGAGGACAATAATGATGGTATGTAACTAAAAGCTTCCTTTAATTTCCTGTTTGTGTCTGGTACCGGTTAATGATTCAGAAAAGAAGATGCCGACGGGTTCAGTGCTGAAGTCAGCAGGAACAAGGCAGAGCTCAATGCGAACGCCTAAAGACACTGAACACCATAATGACAACAGTCATTTCAACATGCAACCTAAAGACTTTCCATGAGCCGTCATACAGATGAAAGCAGTGCATCATTTTTTATATCAAAGCTTTTTTTGGACCAAAGCTGGAAGGAAGACACACAATTAGGTCGATAATTAATATGTGATGAGTCTCCTAATGATGAACATACCCCATGCCTATTAAACCGACAAGACTTAATTAGGTTTTATAAATTCTTCACAATCCACAGATGCTTGATATTCATATACTGGCCTAATCATGTTCAGTGTGTGTGTCTGTGTGTGTGTGTGTTCAGCAACTACTAACTATCTCAACTACATCAGAGAGTTTCGGTGAATGGAGCAAATCATTATGAAACAAGCAAAAGCACAAGAGCTTTCTGACAGATGTCGAACTTAGAAGTGGGGTTTTGTTTCTTGCTTTATTCCTCTTTTTTAAAAGATTGAACAGCGTTATCTTCTCTGGCCTGTAATGATGAGAAAAGCTTGTTTTGCCAATTTCTTCCCCCCTCTCCTTTCAAAATGTTGCAATGACGACAGGAACTTGGCATCCAGTGTTTATCCATCTAAGTGATTTTGACAAGAGAGTAAGGCAGATACCCAATACAGATGACCCCAGCAGTGACCCCACTCAGATGAGTACTGCAGGCTTGCACAGCTCTGACAAGTGTAGATTTCCATCCTGCAAAAAAAGTCTTTGCATGCTCACTGCTGAAGTTCTTGAAGAGCCGCTGGCACAAAGCATTCTGCTCACGTTGGATGAGCAGTTTAAGCAAATGGCTTTGTTTCATGTGTAGTTGAAGCAGTTTGTTTACCATGTGAAGAGCAGTGAATCAGTAAAAGCAAAAATACATAGGTGGAGTTGATTTTGTTTAAATGTGACTCTTCCAATTCAGATACAATCAAAGCTATGCAAATGTTATTATGTGAGTTTTAGATAAACATAATGATAGAAAGCCTTATTTACCAGCTTCCCTCAAAATCAGCTGTCACATAAACACTTAGCACTCCTCCATTTGAGTTACACATCCCCTTGTCTGTGCCACCTGATTTGCACATTCAGACCACACAGAACAAACAGCTCCACTCTCATCCCATTTCCTGCATAGCGGCTATAATGAATCTTTTATGATTTCATAATACATCCAATTATTCCAGCCCTGTTAAAATCACAGTGCACCACCTGGAACCACTTTGGCTTCCCTCTCTTCTAATTTCCCTGCCTCATTTGCTTGCATATTCTTGCCATATATGTAAATGAAAATAACCAATCTTAGAAAGCCAATAGAGGAGGAAAGTATATTTAAGGCTTTTTATTCAGTAGACGGGGCTGATCCTAAAACACTTGTAACACTGGGAAACGCTCATTGTTACAATAACGGCTGCTGATTTACTACAGCCACATTAGATCAGATAATCACTGAGTCATGTTTTGCTTGTGCTGTACCTGAGTTTATTGGGAGAATGACAGGGCAATGCACTCTTAAACAAGACACCTTTAAAAAGCCGAAGATGCTGAGGGAGGAGAAAGGCCAAGCTGCTGCAGCAGGGACACATTTGGTAATGGCTGCTTCATAAATGAACCCAAGGATTTAAACCTGTATGCCTGAGTAGCTGGTTTATGATAAAACACATAGAGCAGCAGCCAGGAAAGAAGCAGTAGACAATAGAAACAGCTGAATGCCATTCTGTCTGCTGTACGACAGCTCCGCAGAACATTCAAGTCTCATTTAGTCTGAAGAATACAAATTGCTTTTCATGTTGAGTTCCTCAGTGCTGTTTTCTGCCAGTGTGATGTCTACTCATCAACTGCAGCAACATTATTTTAGCAGTGCATTGCTGCTGTTTTACTGACAGTAGTGTCTTAGCCCAGTCCCATCAAAATGATGTCTTACTTTAAATTGCAAACTGTGTACTTCATGTAGTTTTCATTTCTAAAAGATGCCATTCCAGTTTCTTACTAGTAAATACAAACAGTCTCAGTTCTGTTCAGTTACCTCAGCCATTTTTAAGAAGGTTATTATAGCTCAAAAACATTACATAACAATAGATATCAGACTAGAAAGATAATCTCTACCACCACGAACCTGCATAAATTAGTTTGAATTAGCTTATTTTTTTAAATGGAGCAACAACTCTATTGTTCTACGGCTCTTGTATTGAAATAGAAGTTAATAAAACACAGAAATTAAGAGATGAAGCAACAGGAATCTGAGCACTATTTATCAATGAAAAGGTTAAGGATGATAGTTTGAATTACTTTTTTGGTCACCAAATATAAATACGCCATGTTAAAATAACCCATGTGTTTGTTTTGTACTTTGTTGGTTGGCATGCAGAGGGTGTCTTTTATACACAGTTACTCTGGGTAGAAGTTACTGTCTGTACTCGGCACTTCACAGAACCAAAATCAGCAAAAACAATGAAAATGCTACATTCTAGGACACACTGGTCTTAAACCATAGTTACTGTAGTTGCCATACAATAGCTGTTTGTGACAGTGAAGCACTTAGCAAATGTGAAAAGGTTATGTGGCCATCGCAATACATTGTGCATGAACCATGAAAATGGAGTGTCCTTGGTAAGTTATACTATTGTGGGAAAGGAACATAATATTCACAGTATTAATCATGTGATACAAGTGATGCCCATTCCAAAGTATTTTGCGAGACAATTTGCTTTGCCTTGAAGCAATCACACACTCCACTTCTCAATTCAGCAGCGTGCAATTTGCTTCTCACATTTTTGTGTTAAGTGGATAATGTTTTCTTAGTATTGCATGTAAAGTTAGAGTGTGTAGGATTTAAAGAGGATTTATTTGTAGAAAATGGCAAGAATAGCATGTAGTATTCATACACATTTTCATTTATTTATAATATGACGGTAAAAACTTTGAGTTGTGTTTTTATTATCTCAGTGTTGTGCTTTAATTTCCTTAGAATGAGCCATTTTAATTGACACAGGTGTTTCTACAGGAGCCCAAAATAAAGAGAAAAAAACCCCACTAGTACTAGAGAGGGTCTTACAGGTTTTTCACGGTCGCTGTTAGTTCTCCTGCACGTTTTGAACGTAAGGATAAGCTGAGGGATATTTAGTCAGGAGCAAATTGTAAGTTTACTGCTAGAAGCCACTAAAACCTAAACACTGGACCTATAACACTTTGAGAAGCAAACAACACAAACAACATTTGTTTTGTGATGCCTTACAACAGATATTAGTGACAATGTGTCTATGCACCCAAAGCTAGTGCTGGGATAAGCCAGCACCAGTGTTCATATTCCACATGCATGTCCTTTACTTCTTGCTTCTTGCTTTTTTTCTTTATAGGGCTTGAGTGGTCTATATTACAGAAATTTACTTGTACAATCAACCCACATTTAGCCATTAATCAAAATCTTGGCTTTACCCTCAGGTGTTGCAAAAAAAATACAATATTTAGCATTTTTTAAGTACTCCAAAGCTACCTCAAGCAATTTTTAACTAAAAATTACAGGAGGTTGTTGTTAGTGAGCCACTTTATAATTGGGAGAATGAACTTGTGCTGCCGCTTGCCCCTTAGGCAATTTACCTTTGCAGAGTAAATTTAGAAACGCTAGCTCCCTTGTTCAATTTGCTTTACATGAAATAGCTTCCCCTCTCCCCAAGGAATCCCACCGAGGCTGGTTCAAGCACTCAGTCATGCACTGATATGCTGTTTGTTCTCTTAAGGTCTTGGTCATCAGTCACACAGCCGAGGCAGATCATGGTTTTGCAATAAACTATGGAAGGCAAAAGTAAAGCTCGTATAGCTTGCTGAAGTGACCTCATTAAGATGGATTGAAACTGAGGCGAGAACTGAAATAAACTCCCAAGTGACAGAGGCTCCTACTGAGCTGTTCATTCATATCACCGCACTGCCTGTAAATATCCAATAAGAGACTACATCAAGTGTCCCTGGAGAATATTTTCTTTCTGTCTCTACCCTTCATTTCCCTTAAAGACTCAAGCAATATAAATCAAACATACTGTACATAAATACACTGAATCTACCTGCTCCCATTAACAAGGATATTATCAGGAGGGGTATTAATCTCCACAGTAAACAAGCCTTTAGAGGCTGCACAGTGCGCACATGCTCAATAGTTACAGTAATAGTTAATAGTTACTTAATAGTTATAGTTTTGTCTACTTGTTTTGTGTACCTCTGGGCTGATTTGGCTATGTGACTGATTCAGCCTTGGCCTGAGAGCGGAGAGGGTAAAGGGTGGGGTGGGGATGGGGTGGGATGGGATGGGGTGTGGGGTGTCACTGTGAGTCGTTTGTCACTGAGTCTGCTGGGCAGATTACCTGTCAGATTAGAAAACACCCCTGTCAGCTGCTCAGACAGGTGGTTGGCCCAGATACATCACGATGGCACTCAGTTCAAACTCAGCATGAACACACACTCATTATTGAAAGACACACACAGACATATGAGAGTGGCTTTACTGCAAAGGACATGTGCATGCTGCCAAAAGGGTACACCGAAACTTTACTACCGCTATTTAAACTTTTCCAAATACTAAACTACACTAAAAAATAAAAATTGAATTCAGAATTAAACAAATAAAAAGAAAACACTGCTTCACTGTGTCTAAGTTCAAACTGCAAGCTGCTGACATGGCTCTAGACTCTTATCAGCTATTTATTTCTTTTCAGATCAGCTGTTTAGCAACACTTGGCCAATACAATTGTATCACAAGTACAGGAGAGTACTGAATATTATAAGGCTATATTTCAAGAAAAGTATGATCTGACCAGTACTTATGTATTATTACCGCTGAGACACTGACCATCTGCTAATTGAGGAGTGTCATGGCTGCTGTTGTTCTATAGCAAGACAGTCCCTGCTAAGGGTTTTTATACTGTACTCTACTGTCCTGCAGCAGGCCTTAAAAATAAAAATAAAACTCTCACTTTGTGTTGATTGGTGCACTTATTGCTGTTTTTCTATCGCTTTGCTCTCTGGACACCCATGAGACACAGATCTCCCCTCTCTACTAGGTACAGCCTGTGTTACCCTCCTGTTGTTGAAACCAACACCTGGGAACTCTCTGTGTAGGATTAATCAGGTCCTTCATGCTCTGACTCAAACAGATGATAAGAGACTGGGCTGATGGAGCCTCAAAGAGAAGCCTGCATCCACAGGAGAGAAGGATCAAACACATCCATGACTCAGTCATGGCAGACAGGATGGCCACAGAATACAGACCATCTGCAGCACTTAGGAGCTACTGGTGCAGGCACAGACACAAAGACCTAACCCATTTTAACAAGCTAGAGGTTAGCGCCAATATTTCAGGTACAATATTCCAGACAATATTGTACCTATTATATTGCTGATGCATACGTCATAAGACTTTCAACATGCATATTCAGTACAGTTATCTGTTCATTGCCTCCCTCCTACTGGCAAACTTATTTATTTGAATCCATGGCAGTAACATAAGGGAGAGTGAGCTAAGATCCCTTACTTTTATTTTTTTTTTGCCATGCTCACCCTCAAAATTTGTTTTTGTTATTATTGAAAACTGACAATACCAAGTCATCATAACTATTGGATGTGTATTGGTTAAGCCCTACATCAAGCTCTTGTTATATGTCTTGCTCCTGACTTGGTCTCAGGTCCAGCCAGACTTAGTGAAATCTGGAGCCCTATGAATAAGGGATGTGTGTGTACAACAAATTATGATTACAAATTCATACATAAGCAGCTATTTCTAAAAGAAGAACTTGCGGTGAGAATGTGTGCAGCTCACACATACTTCAGATTCAGATCAATTCATTCAATCTGCAATCATTTTTACAATTTACAAAAAAATTTCAATTTCATTTCATTTTATATCTAACTGGTTGTAAATTGTAAAATCCTTTTATTTCAACCAGTTAAAAAAAGTTATTTCAGATCTTTCTGTTCAAGCTCATTATTCTCAAGCCATTATTTGTCTGTTTTAATATTGCTCTTTTTAAACCCTGAGTTGTGAAGCACTTTGTGTGAATATGAGTGTGATGGTTGTCTCTCTCTATGCATCAGTCCTGTGATGAAATGATCGAGGGTGTCCCTCATTGCTGGCTCAATAACAGTAAGGATCAGCTACAGCCGTCCGACTCAGGAAAGGTCAGGCACATGTTTTGAATTAGAGGTATGGTTGCTTTAAATAGCAACAATCATGCATAATGACAGCTGCTCTGTTGTAGAACATCGTTGCTGAAGAAACATAATGTGGTAAATTTCACTTCTTTGTTTTTTTTTCGCAATGACAGATCTAATAAGTGGTGGAGCAGGGACAAGAATCAATATGCAAAAGGATGATGAAGGGCATTTCTAGATCCATCGCAAGGTAACTGTTTGACTGAAAATGAGGCTTATGCACTGTGTTATTAAGATTTCAAAAACAGAAGCAGTCGTACATCTTTAACAAATCTGATGAATATTTAGTCTATTTGCACACACTTTTTATAAATCTGGCCTCCAGGTACTGGCTCCAGTTTATTAATATTTGGATGCTTGGACTTGTCTTGAACTTTACTAAAGTCATAACTGAAGTACTAACACCTTCATTGCAGTAACAGGCTGATATTACATCAGGTATCTGCCGCTGCTCTTCCCCCTTAATTTTTTATTAACTAGCTCCCTATGTCGTAACAAGCTGTAATTAAATCTAACGTGATACCCAGCAGGGGCTTTACCAGCATATTTAGATAATCAGCAGCGAGCCAGGTATTTCAATCTGAGGCTCTGTTTGATATCGAACTGAATAAGCTCACAGAAACTGCTTTTTGACATTTTTCAATGCTTGTTGTGTCTCATTACCACAAATCTGGTTGAGGCAAAGGCGGAAAATCTGAGTTCCTGTTGACAAAAGACACAATTTGAGCTGCTTCTTTGTCTCCGCTTTTAAAAATCAACATGGTACTCCTCTATAATCTCTTACATGAACACAGGATGGGTGTTAAAACCCACAACAAAAGACAACAACAGTGCCACAGACTTTCCTCCGTTATGTTACTGCAAACTTCAGCATCATTTTCACTGTCGCTCTGCCAAGAGATGACTGAATAGCTTTCTTTGTTCTTTTTCCACCTTATTACAGATCCAGATTTTTCTCAGTGTCTGTCTCTCTCCTGACTTTTCTGTTCTTGAATTTCAGGCTCATGCTTGCATTATTTGTCTTAGAGATTCACTCAAGTCCGGCTTGGATCATTTTCCCATTTTCCTTGTAGCAGGTTTGGATAGAGGCACTTATTAGAAACTAATGGCGTGAAGTGGAGTGGATACTAGCTTACAAGCAGTCTAATTGCCATTGAACTAACAGTCAGTAATTAATTGGTCACTTTCTCCCTCTGGGGGCAGCGGGGTGTGTGAGGTGGTTTGATGTGTTGTTGTGGCTACCTTCACCTCCGTCGTCAATATTTCCACCACATCTAGGAAGCACATCATCTCCCTTGATGATGGTTCATTAGCTCCTATTACAGTGTCACTGCACTGCACTTGTCTGCATTCCAGGAACTGAAGCAGGGAAAG
>JAPZDZ010000006.1:4652874-4664385 GCA_029783805.1 Acanthurus tennentii | reverse complement strand
TTCTACAAGCTTTTGTTGGTAAAGAAGTGGCTTTCAAGTCAGAATTGAACCATTATGTCCAGTAATGTTTTTTGTGGTCAGTGAGAGCTGCAAGTTTAAATAATTCTGTTGGCCTTCAAGTTACCAAAGAGTTTAACTAGAAATTTATCAACCTGCAAAAGCCTGAAATGAGCATTCTATATGGGCACCATAATGCAAAAGCAGTGTGAAACATCAGGGTGATTTTATTCTCACAAGTTGAACTTTATTGGTACTAAGTACCGAAGAGTAACTCTCATAGGAACTTCTTAGACACTTTCCAGTTCTCCTCATACATCCCTAGTTTAAACTAATATGAGCACCGGGAATTGAGTGTCTTTTTTTGTGGTTACTGTCTTTGCACTGTCAGCTTTTCTCTGTAAACCTGTGGGTTAAAATCAGGATTTTGTTGTAGTTCTCTTAGATTACTTCGCTCACCCTGAATGCTAACAGAAGAATTCAACTGGACCTTAACCTTTGAGCACTGAGTAAAGACTGAAGGAAAAAAAACTTCCTTTAGTGAGTGATAGACTGTGTTTTACATACAGAGAGAGTTCTCAAGGGACCCGGTTTTGGGTTAAAACTGTTTTGTTATAGTCTGGACAAAGGAACACAGTTAACAAAGAAAGTGGGTTTCCCTCATGCTTGCAGCAGTTCCTCATGCTTATCACATGATGGACTTCTAAAACAAATATTTTCATGAGAGATTGATTAGGACTCACATTTGCAGGTTGTGAAAGGTATGAAAAGTGGGAGTAAGAGTGATTGCCTATCAAGTATTCCATTTTGCTGTGACTTCGGAATGTCTCATAAATGTGGGATTTATCTGCTAATTTACATATTGACCACATTTCTGTTGCATTATGTATCTATTTTTGATCCTTTCTGACACACTCTCTCACATACACACATACACGATTGAATTCTTTACAGCTACTTGTGGTCTAGGCTACTATTTAAACTCCCCTTAATCCTGATCTTAAACCATTAACACATTTAACAACTAACAAATACTTGTCCCAGCTTGCCCAGCCTCCATGATTTTCTGACCTAATGAGAAGTTAAGTAAGGCTAATGCTGCTCTGTTGTTTGTGAGCCAGCCATTCACATATCACAGCACTGTGTCCCATTAGCTGTTCTTTAAACCTCTTAAACCAACCAATTTTGCCTCAGAACAATATATACCGAGCTTCAATAATCAGTTTCTCACCATTTTGTGTTATTTCAAGGCATCAGGAGAACAAAAAGGCCCAAAATTGATTTTCACTGACCTAATTGGGTCAGAGAGAAGCTTGGTGAAGCAAGTCTGCCCTGCTCTTTTAAGTCCTTTTCCCATTCCCTTGTCATGATTCCAAATTGTTTATTAGGCTTTTGTCAGTGTACATGAATAGCAACTGGTCAAAGCTTTGCGCAAAGTTATTTATGTCATTGCAATGGGTCGCACTTGTAAGCAGAACACTATCATAGGATACAATATCTTAAAATATTGGCTATTCTACAATGGTATTCATTGTTTTTACAGATGCCATGCTAAACACGACACCTGAAATGTCAGCTGTCACAGCACCGTAAAACAAGCTTCATTCAACAGCAATGACTCATAACAGTGAGAAACTGATTATTAATATTATCTACTTGCCTAATTTGACAACTAACTCCACCACCTGTTCCCATGTTTATTACCCCTCAAGTTGCAATGATGGAAAAAGTCTCTTGTTCAGGGTGTTTTCAAGGATAATTATTGTGTATCTCTAACTCTCAAAAAACACCCACAGTCCAACATGCATAATGAGCATGGGCACTATCCTGTTCCCTGATGAGAAAAAAGAAACACTCGATATTTTTCTTTATTTTCTAATCTCCGTGGTCCACTTAAGCTTTTTTCTAAACAAATTTAAGGCGAGAAATACTTTAATCTTGACTCCTATTATGATCTACAAGGACTAATTTGTAAGTTTGTTCTGACTTTCTTGAGGCAGAGGCACTGATAAATTCCTGTTTTTCTTTTTTTTCCTATTTCTATTCTATGCCAGTTCATTAGTATTGCTTTTGTTGGGAAGTTGGACTGATTTTTATTTATTGGCATGGGAGACTAAAGATTGGAATAGCGGGAAACAAGTCCATTAGCGTACACACTCACCCTCCATTTCATCAACATAGTGGTGCACTTTTATCAATGTTGCATTGCTTTCTTCAACAGACGTTTTAAATGACACACAGCTGCACACTCACTGTGCTGTTCCACTGAGTGTTCGATGCCAGGAGAAGGTCTTGCCGAGTCTCTGTAGGACCTGACTTGGAAGTAACCATCCTACTAAGAGGGCATCCCTCCCTCTAAGAAGCACCCTTCATCTTAAGGAAGAGGTTGTAGTCTAAAGCTGTCAAATCAGGTGAGCAGGATGGGTGCACTACTGGTTGAAATTGACATTTCTGGACGACTGCACACAGAGTTATGTTGTCTATTTTCCCAAACAGTGCTGACTTGCAATTTTCAATTACATGAAATACCATGAAGGCTGTTAACTTGAAACTAAAAACTGTTCTAAACCCTAAAAACAGGTTAACTTAACATGCATAACAAGAGCTTTATAACACACTGCCTACCTTGGGCTGCAAACATACTGACTTATCACTTATCTTGTATCAGCCTCTTGTATGGTAAACATGTTGATGCAAAACACACAGTGTGATGTCACTGAGGCTGAGATGTTCTGTGGTTGTTTAATCCAAACAAATCCAATTTATGTCAGCCAGGTTTTCTCTGATGGGATTTCACCATGTTGCACAGAAGTGCAGGCCTGAGTTAAAGTGCAATGACAGCAGCAATAACTAGTGTCAGGAGGACAGCATAGTTAAATTGAGTGTCATTGCTGTTAAAGAAAATATAATCTATTAAAGTCAAAGAGGGGTCATACAGAATAATCAAAACTGAATCTTTCACCTCTCTAGTCTTTTCAGTATGTCTTTAAAGGTAACAGACATCCACTGTATCTCTGTAACAAGGCTCAGCCTAGAAAAACCTCTTTTCAGCACTCTTCTTTCTCAGCTCAGACAGACTTTGGCAGAAATCCATGGGTACATGAGAAAAACACTGTAGGGAGGCCTTTAAAAACTGAGTCTCTCTGATCCTCTGTAGTGAAGACGCATCAAAATGAAATTTCAGCCTCAGTCACTCTGACCAGAGTGAAGTGTTGATATGACATTGTTCCATTTTAAGGCTGAGCTCTGACATACTTAT
Source organism: Acanthurus tennentii (assembly GCA_029783805.1). Lineage (NCBI taxonomy): Eukaryota > Metazoa > Chordata > Actinopteri > Acanthuriformes > Acanthuridae > Acanthurus > Acanthurus tennentii. The sequence continues at coordinate 4,661,129 of JAPZDZ010000006.1, read as the reverse complement.
TAAAGTAACACCAGGCTTTTGGATAAAAGTTGTCAGTGAAATCCTATAGTTAACGCACCCCTGACTTCAACAAAACCTCTGATGACAGACTCGCTCAAACCTTTGTCTGACATGTTATAGCATGCTGTAGGATTTGCTGCTTCAACCCTGACATCACCTTAGTGCAAGGTGAAACTCAATGGAACTTCATCTGATAAGAAGCTAATCTAATTCCAGCAACAAATGTAACAGGATGGCATGCCAGATTCTATTGAGGAAGAGAGAACTTGATAGAGAACTGAGGATAAAAGGAATTAAGAAATTCAGTCCCATTTTCTTCATCCTTTTAGATTTAGTGTGTGTGTAGTGAGAGGAATATGCTTTGTGTATTTGGGATGTCTTGTCAATGCATAAGTGGAGGATTATGGCCTTTAAGTCATGGTGGTGTAGGATTTTCTTAGTAGTGCTTTATCCCTGCTTGTAGCGTCAGAAAAGAAGAGGAAATGGGCCTTAGGGAGAGTGCAAAAGAACAGCTTTTATATAACAAGTTTCCACCTAGACGGAAGTAAAACACATTTATCTACTTGTGTAGTTTAATAATGAAAATAGAGACGAGAATAAAAGACGTGATAGAAGGATGACAAACTCTCCTGTAAGCATGTTGTACAATACATGTATTTCTGCAGCAAACGATTACTACTAGGCCATGAAATTTAATTTCTCATATCACAGATGAGAAAAGAGACAATTGCTTGCTGTCACCTTTTCTGGGTGTTTGACAAGAGCCATCTCTCTTTCAGATATGAAGACAAAGCCCTGTGATAGCAAATCTGCTATCTGATAGAGGGGGGAAGAGTACCAGGTGTGACAAGCTGCTTTTACTCTACATCTGCTGTGTCGCTAAAGCTTCATCACTCTTCTCTGCACAAGCGCTACCCATCACATCTCTGTCTTAGGAGAGAGGTGTTGCCTGGGGCAAAAGAACAGAGAATAGAGGGAAAGAGACAGAGGGCATCAAGCGATGACAGCAGGAGAGATAAGACATGAGTGCAGGAAAAATGGGTGTTGACTAAAAGAGAATCAATGGGTGAATCTCTGCAATGCATACTGATTGGCTGAAAATGAGCATCATCTGGCAGGTTAACCAAGGGAACAAATGAAGCTCTGAATAAGGAAAAACTCACATAGTTTCTTCACCACACGAACATATGAAGATTTCACTTTTTGTTTAACCTATTTACATTTAGTAACTTGATGCATCATTTTGGTGAATTGGATACTTATCTGATCTACAAAAGCTGTTAAAACCTTTGAAAGCATTCAAGAAAGACTGAAATCTAATTGCTAAAACCACCTACAGTGTTAATGCAAGTGTGTCAGAGTCGTGACATGGCTGTTATAGGGCATCTGTCACCCGGGTTTTTGCTGTGTGTCTCATACTGTTACTTCTAGACAGCCCTTGTCAGCTGTTTTTCTGCCCATTTAGCATGTTAAACCTGTGAAGGAGCCCTTTGGTGAGGGACAACATTCCACCAGTGGAACTAAAAAGGGGAGAGCTTATAGAAGTTAAAAAAATTTAAGCTTTATTCAGCATTCTAAGTTCAGTTTCTCCATATTTTCTCCACAGCCTCTTTCTTTCCTTCTCCAGAACAAAACGGCCAAAGCTGATATTGCCATCCTTCTAACAGACATGTTCTAGATATGAAGCAGTTACAATACAAAATATAAATCTGTTTACAAGAGTATATAAAAGCTGCATTCTCATAACAACAGTGTTTTTGTGCAATCCTAAGTTTTTCCTGGTTTACTTTGGCAGAAAAAAATGCTGATTGCCTCCATCTGTGGCTAGAAGAATTCTTTTTCTTTCCTCGATATACATTTATCTGGAGGCTATAACTTTTGGCAAAAATTCTACATACAAAGGAACTCAGCAGGCAACTTCATTAGATCAGCCATTACAAAAAGGGAAGAGTATGGCACAGTTGCCTCAAGCAGACTGTCACTTAACAACTGTGTGGGCATACAGGAAGACTGGAGAGGGAAGCCACCAAGAGGCTTGTGACAACTCTGAGCTCCAAGCTTCTCCCAATCTCAGTGATTAGAGAGACTATTCACACAATAACTGTCGTGCCAGAGCTTCATCACTTGCAACTTCATAGAAGTGTGGCAAAGATAGAGCCACTCACATGAAATTTGAGCTACGCTTTGCCAGAAGTCACAAGGGAGGCTTTATAGACTGTTGGAAGAAGGTTCTATTGCCTGGTGAGACATATTGTGATTCTGACCACCAGACTGAATAGTGAGCTTTGCTGCAGCCTGGAAGGTTTTCGGGGGAGACGGTAAAATGAACACACATATAGACATGGAAATCCTGGAGGAATTCTGATGCAGTCTTCAAAAAAAAACTGCCTCTTAAGGAAGCATGAAGCCACAGCTTTTCAGCATCGCCTTAAAACAGTTATACTAATGTTACAGAATGGAGATTCTAGATCTTACAGTTAGATCAATGATTAAGGCTGTTTATCAGCATCAGAATGGTTATTTCTTTTTATGTATTTTTTTCCTATGATGTAAATAATCTCCCACGCTGTCAGAAAAAAATGTTTGCAGCCACTACATTCATTTCATACTTTGTTCTGTTAAACTGTTCTCTTTTTTTGGCTTGACATAAGAAGACAACACATCATGCTCTGTTGGCTTATTATTGCAAACAAGAGGTCAGAGGCTGCACATCCATAAAAACAGCTTGAACCTCTGTATGTAACCTTAACTGAAGTCTGGCCAGCAGACGGGTCAGGACATGTCAGTGTAACCACTGATGCATATATGACTAAAGCAAACATGAGTCAGTCTCGTAAGCCAAATCCAGACAGATGGGGCACACATGACTGAACACACAGACACTTCATGAGCCACAGCACTGATGCCCCAGCCAGGCCAGTCCAGTACTGTTATTGTGTCCTTGGCCAGGGGAAGCTCACAGCTGACTGGTCTGCTTTTGCTCCCAGCAGAGTGCCGTGTGTTCAGCAGAAAACTACTGGAGGACAAATAAGCCCAGGGCTCCCTGCAGGCTGTTGCTTATTAAATGGTAAGTGTTATGGCTCGGCCCGCTGGGCTACAAATATAGGCATTACCCCAGAATGCTGCGTGTTGTCGAGAACTCATCACACTGTCGCTTCCTCTTAACCACAACCCAAGTCAATAATCAGCCGGTTAGTGCTTCAGTGGTTTGAGGCAGCAGGGATGAGAAGGAAGTACACATCACTGCCTAAAAACAAGGGCAGGAACAGAGACTAGGTTATGAAGACAGAGTGAGTATCCTGCTATTTATATATATATTATGTAGCATTTGTCAAGACAGCATACAAACTGGGATAATGGGGCACAAGAGTTCCTCTTTTCTATAAAGTAATGTGGTACAGTCAGTTGGAAAACAAAGTTTTTCACAAAAAGTTGCCTTGAACTAATTTTAATTAGAATTATAAAGTCAACTATTTTTAAGCACAAATGTCAAACATTTACTGTTTGACATTTATTGTTGGACATTTATTTCAAATTCACAGTTTGTTTTTCTTTGTCTTAAATTACTTTAAATCTAATACCAGTATCCTTTTTAAACTGCTGATTGAACAATACAAGACACATGAAGTTGTCACTTATTTTAGCAAAAACCACAAATACCAGAGGGCTGCAATACTACAATACTACATAACAATACTGCACTCTCTGACTGTTACAAAAAATACATTGCTTGACTGGACATAAAGGTTGAAGCATACATCTCTTGATGCACTTGGACCAGATGGGACGGTAGCCATCCCTGCAGTTCCTGCTTTGCCGCTGTGATGGAAGCTGCATCCTTTAGGGTGAAGTCAAAGATTTTCCTGAGGCTCTTTGCAGGTTTCTCTTTGACTGATGGGATTTGGGACATAAATAGCAATGCCACAATGACTCAATTTGTTGGCAGAACTGATTGTATTTCCTCAACACCCCTAAGTTAAACCCTCAACTCCTCTTTTTTCTTTGTTTTTTTTACATTAAAATTTTGAATTTGGTTTTTGTTTGTTTGAATAAGATTTTTGCTGCTTTTTAATTTTGAAACATACATTTTGACTTTGTTAAGAGTTATTAATTAAAAGTAATATTTAGTTGCAGCACTAGTCATTTATTATCTTTACTGCTTTTGATTAATCTTTAAAGGGCCTTTTGTCATAGTATCACCCTTAAAAGAAGCAATATTGTGTTTTCCGAGCGAGCTGGTTTAGCTGCTTTAAAAAATTGTTTATTTAAAAGGACACAGTGTAACAAATTTCTTTTAGTGTAGTACACATTGTGTCAGGGGTCCTCCAAGGTTCTATTTTGGGTCCACTTTTGTTTTATCTAAGTTAACAATTTGAATCCAACTATTCCTAATCCTAATTTTCACCCCAGTAATACTATGTTTTACTGTTGTGGTGGTACCCTTGTTCAATCACTTAAGTATTGCAGCCTGCCTTTTGTATTGCAGGTCCTCAGTTGTCTGATCTGAAATATGTTTTAAAAATATGTTTTAAAAACTAGAAAAATTAAACTAAAAATTAAATTAAACTAAACTAACTTGCCTTGCATGGTCCCCTTTAGCCCCTGACCTTTCAAATCTCTGCATCACAGGACACGAAGCATGACAGAGAACAATTAGTGCAGTTGAGTTGTGAAGAATAATATTTTGACATGTCAAATGTTAGTTTGTTCTAAGCTAATGATAATAATTGCTTTGATGGCTTTTCATTATAAGGTCTGCATTGGCTCTTTGTCACAGTTATTTTCTAGCTAGTTTTATTTTGGTAGCATGTGAGGTGGAAGTCCAAAATTGTTAAATGGCAGATATTTTGTCCTTCAAGATTGATGTAATATCTTTCATGAGGTTTTAAGAGTAAAATGAGTTTATAGATATTTAAAATTTTTAAAAAAGTTTATCTTACCTTCTTCAACTTGGGTGGCCCAACTCTGATTTACAGAGTTTTCTGGTGTAACCTGTAACTGCTGACTCCATGGCTGCTAGTTAGCACTGTTAACTTTGAGGCCAGCTGACTGCACAGAGCACCGGGGAGTGTTTTTACACCATACAAGAGCCTAGGATTTTAATTAGGATTCCATTTTTAGTGCCATGGGGTGAGGAAGACCCAGTGAAGAATGCTGGTGGAGTTTTTTTTTTTTAAATTTTCTGCCACACTCTCTGGTGGAGAGTGTGGCAGAATGTACAACAGAACTGTGGCCAGATACTGAGAATAGGTGAAGATACAGATGAGGAAATTGATGAAGGAGAGAAAAGAAAGACAATGACTGAGCAAGAGGCAAGAGGGACAAGAGTAATGTCAGACTGGATTTTGGTCTTTGGTAAAATGAAAACTGTACAGCCTCTGCATTAAACACAGAAACGGAGGATCATGGTAATGAGTACAAACTGGTTGTACAAGCTGTATAGTTTCTGTTGATACATGTGCTATGCAACAGCTATTTGCATCTGAAATAGTAATAAATGTGCCAGCAAGGAGCGCAAGTTGAACATTTAAATTACAATATAATTCACATTTCCTTCTGTGCACGCTGACAGACTGCTGGGTATAACTGCTGTAAAATGGAGTTATGCCACAAGTCATTCTGTGTGAAATCTCTATGTAAGCAAACACATGGCAGTTATGTACGTCTGTGAATAGCAGGCTGCCTGACAGACAGCATGAACCCCTACAGCGATGTGAGAGTGGTGGGGGAGAAAACAGCCGTGTCTCACTAAAAGGCTGGTACAACAAACATAAAATACCATATCTGCTACCAAGAAGTACCCCCCCCTGGTCAAGAAAGCTTATTAGTTCACATATATATACAAGCAGTACATCATATTAAGCACAACTAATATGTTATTTGTTAATAAAAATTTTAGGCTTTAAACAGAAAGATTAAAAAAGATGTAGCAACTTGAGGTGATTTCTTCTTTGATTCTAACAAAAGCATAAAAATCAAAACACCTGATGTTTAATTATTTTCTCTTTCTGCTTCAGAGCTGCTCATTTAAACTACGCATGCTTACATTGTCAATAAACAAGATACTCAAAGAGCAGGAAAACTTAGAATGCTTAATGATGAGAAATCCATCCCCTTCACGTCTCATTTCCGCACGAATTCATTACAACTTGTTTACAAGAAAAAGTGTTTTATTTTCTTTTCACTCTCTTTAATTAGTGTCAGCCTCAAGGTTGTTATATCTTCAGAAACAATATTAGCATACATCAGCTAGTGGAAAAAACTCAGGGATTTTAAAAACAGGAAAGCTGCGACACTGTAAGTGGGCCAGCATCACGGCAAGACATGCAGGTGGCGGACAGTGTTTAAGAAAATGGCAGGTTTTAAAAGACAAATATGTACAGCATCATCAAAGAAAAATGGAAACAGAAGAGGTACTTGTGAATTACTTCTCTTCTTTATACTATCTATGTTCCTCCTCTCATTTTAACTTCCTTCCTTCTCTCTTTCCTCCCATTTATCACACACAAAGTAAATCCCTGGCACTTTCAAACTAATTACCATTCTGACTGCAGCTAATTAATTTAGAAGTGGTTTACTTTGCTGTGCATCTCAGTAGCAAATCATCCATAGTGGGTGCAGAAAGTGTTGCCTCATGTCTCACACCAGCTGTGCCTGTTTTCTCTTTTCTGCTGGCTCACCAGTCTGCATGCATGAGGGGGAGGGCAACGGGGGCAGAGCCCAACACTTCATCATGGCAAGGTGGAAAGCTATTGGAGATGACAGCGTTGGATGAGGGTGGAAAGGGGTGGAGGAGGAGGGTGGCTTGGCAGGGTTGTTTCATACAGGCTCACTACAGAGATCACTCTGTGTTGGGGGAAATGGAACAGAGCTGCTCAGATAACCGTAACCACTAATGTGAGCAGAGGGATGTTACAACACTAGTCTAACCAGTTCACTACTCGTATCTAATTATGCAAACAATGATCCTGGTACATCCTACATGCAGATCTGTGGGCAAAGGTTGACAGCATTAAAGGAGTCATGTTGGTGACTCAGCAGTTGCAGCGTTATGGCTGCTTGTGTCCATGTTTGTTCTTGGCTTTTCATTATCTGTGTTTCATTTTCAGGTTTTCAACTTTTCATTTGTTAAAGCAAAACCAGCATAAAATATATTCATCATGTCTTTATTAAAGGCTGCAAAAGGTATAGCTTTTAATAGAAACATTGCTGAAAAAAATAATCAAATAATCACTTGGTTGATCACCAACAGCAATTTTAATAACTGAATATTATTTACAGCCCCCTTTCTCAGTCAGCCTTGTATATAATATAACATTTTCTGCCATTGTCAGAAAACATGTTTGCTCATTTCACATTCGAGATTTTTGTAGGTGTACACTTGTGTTCTTATCTGTGCCTTTTCTCACTGGTTTAAAGTCAGCCATGTTGCAAAAGTGTAACACCTACCCATCAAGATTAGAAATATTTTCTGTCAAGATGCGATGATAGCTGTGTCTCTTTATTGGGACAGAAATGGGCTTTTGTTGCCAGGCTGTCAGACAAATTGGATCAAAGCAGACTAGCTGAACTTTTGGCCATTAAACATCCTTACATTTTTTCAACTGTTATAATAAGTGTATTCTTTTAAAATTTCATCATTAATGTAATTTTTTAAGTGAAATACAAGAATAGAGACTTAAAGTCATTTATCAAGTGGAAATGCAAAACATTTAATTAGTCTGGTTTTAAAAATGTGATAAACTTTCACCATTCTCTATTTTACAGAAGGTCCAACATCTTATTTAGTACAAAAACATGCTAATAATTGCAAAATGCCATTAAAACTGTAAATCCAGCTAATGTTGATGAGAATATTATTAGTTTTAAAGGCTTTTGGTCATTACCTAAGTATTGGACAAGTTTAAAATTTGAACAGACTGTGTTTAAGTGTGAAGATCCCAAAAGTTATTTAAATTCTTTCATTGGTTGGTAACATAACTTTCTTTGCCCCATCCAAAAATGTTTTGGGGTCAAGAGGGTCGTGGATGAACAGGGGAAAATCTGGAGTAAAACTAAGTTGAAAGAAAATGATTACTGTCAGCGAAACAAGACATATAAGAGTTTACTGAAGCTGTTGTGTTTGCCTTTATTTCCCTAAATTCAATTTGAATCGGGAAAAATCTACCTTTATAATTATTATTGTTAACTGATAATTTAAATTTGACAAATGGGGAGCATTACCTTTTTTGGCTTTTTAAGGGGGGCCCAAAATA
>JAPZDZ010000006.1:4597453-4635131 GCA_029783805.1 Acanthurus tennentii | reverse complement strand
CCATAAGCAAAATATTATTTTATATATATATATATATATATATATATATATATAACATCATAATTGTCCCTTTACCTAAAAAAGTGCCTTCCATTACAGTGCAAGCTAACTCCTGTTGTTTTATTTAGGCGGATAAGTCAGGTTTGTACAGAAAAAATGTTTACATGATAAACGAACTATTCTGAATTAACTAATGAACATTCTGGGTTTTTTCAGGCTTCAGTAAATACAAATATAGATCATGAAGAAAAAATATAGAGTTAAGAAAATCTAATAAAAAATTGTTAAATCACATCTGGAAATTGCATTTATGAGGATAAATGGGAAGGTAACTGATGAACATCTCTGAAGTACTGAGAGCAAACAGGAAAGAGGCAGAGTAAGATTAGACAAGCAGAGAGAAAAGACATTTTAATGCAGTATGATCTGTTTCTATGCAACTGCCATTTTTGTCATGCAATACAATGGGAGATATTCACAGAGACAAATTATTATTATCAGATGTAAATGATCCCAGTCCTGTTTTATCTGATTTTGCACATGGAATTCATCAGATCTGACCCTAAACTGACAAATGTTGAGCACATCCGGAAGTTACAGAGTGCAAAGGAAAATGTTTTCTGCTGTCAAACTTAGAATAATTGTTAAAGAACAGATACTTGTGGAACTGAAAGCTGGTTTCATTTTTTGTGAGGAAATATTAGAGCTTGATGATGTGAGTTCAACAAAAAGATTGGTGATTAAATAAGTTATTAAAAGTAACTGTTGGAGACTCCTGGTAAAACTTTTAAACTCCTTTCACTGGATTACATCTGTAAACAAATAAAAAAAAAACCTATGAGCAAACAATGTGTATTCTAGCTGTTTCACTAAGATCACACTACTGTTATGAGCTATTAAAAGTGAGTAGAAGGAAGCAACTGCAGGACAGGGGAGGTTTAAGTGGTAAAAGATAACAGACTGTTGCATTGTCGTAGAAGGCAATAGCCTGTGATAAAGCTTCAATAAAGTAACTCTGTAATTCCTCTTATAACTCCTCTTTTTGACTTGGCTCATCTCTCACCCTCCATGTGTGTCTGATAAACCAGTGCTTTAAATTTTACACCTGCTTTTTCAAAAAGTTATATCTTAGAGGCAAACTCCTCTGTTGCAGTGGTCAGTCTTCAGTGGCAAATCAGCTGCAGAGGATATTTGTGTGAATTCCCATTCCATCCAGCCATATTTTGTCGCTCTCAGCAGGAACGCCTTAAAATACATACTGCATGAGGGCAGGCACACAGTTTTTAGCAGTTCTGCTTTCCTTCCATTTTTCTGGTACAAATCCTCTGTGTATTCCTTTAGTAAACAAGAAAAAACACTATTTGACTGCTTACTGCCTAAATTTTTAGCAGACGTTCCCCTTAGACTTACAAGAGTTTGCCAGTTGACAGTGAGTGACAGTAAATTTGGGTGTAGGGAGGATTGACTGGCAAAATATCTCCCACTGAATTGTAATCTGGGATGCAGCATGGATTCTGGCCTTCCACGACACCAGTGCTGATCTTAATGAGCTTCTTGTCAGTGTGTGTTGTGAGAGAGGGAGAGAATACAGCACTATTACTTTAGGCTCTGATCATATCATACCTCTGCTACCTGGGGAGTGTTTATTGACAAGATATGACACAGAGTGCGAACAATTTCACAGTTTAGTCTGTTAGTGATATGTTTTTTTCTGATGATGTGTACACACTAAATACATCTAAACTAAAATGTAGTAAATGAATTAAAAACCTTGCTTGCATTTCAAAGAGCTACAAAAACCAGAAAAAGCTATGAATTATAGAAGGGAATGTGGACGTTTGGGACAGATGAACAGAAGACAGGTACAGGCTCTTTGCACCATGCCCTGAGGCAGTTACCATCCATTTCAGATATGGATGTCTTATTAAGAGCCAGCATGAGACATTTCGTGCAATTAAGATAGCTAATGAAATGGTGTGTTAATATTTGAATAGACCTGTGCTCGTACACACACTCCTTATATTTTGCAGGCCAGTGCAGGCCTCCAATAACCTTGAAAAAGTACATTTTTTAAAATGTTGTCACATGTAGTCCTTGATTAGGTAAAGTTTTATATCTGACAGCGGCCCCCCTTTTGGCAACGAGGTCACCATTAATATTCAGGCTCTTTTTCCAACATTTGATTTGAATAATTACATCTATGTTGGAATGAGTAACACAGCACTATTGCCAAAATACCACTATTTTGGCATCATGGCTGGTCATTCAGTACTGGCTCCTGCAGAGAGGCAGTGAGTCAGAGAAACCAAGAGGTTGTTAAGGGACAAACACTTAATTGCTGCTAATGTTACAGGAACATCATCTCCTTAAGTGAAATATCACTTAAAGATCATTGAGCTGGAGACTAAAGGATATGAAGAGCTTGTTACATGCTGGTAAAACTAATGTGACAGGAAAGACCTTAAGCACCATCCCCATTAAACCTTAACAACATCTGTGGGCGAGCATATGTCCTCCAACTTTCCCAGCTGATCTTAATAATGTATACAGATCTGCAGAGGCATTTCCATAAAACCCATGTAAGATCAGGTAAAATAGCTCGTAGGCAGTCAGAGGCTCTTCCTTGCCTCCCTGCTTATGAATATTAATCACCACATGATCACCTGAGCTGTGCTTTCCTTAATAAGCATGGCTATTCTTGTTGGAGGGATGGAAATAGCACATGCTACAGACTTTCTGTGACCTTCGCTAACGAACACGCAGAGAGCAGGGGCACTGCGTTGTGCACACAAAAATCCGTCTTGTATTTTCAGACGCTGCAAGACTGAGCATCCCAGCAGGAAAGAAGAGGGGGAGAGAGTACATTTTTGTCCGAGGATATTCCTGAGAGATGAAGGCAAATGCTAACTGATGAATATGCAACATGCAGTTTATGGGAAGATCTTCCGGGGCAACACATGGGAGAGTCAGTGGGGGACTACAAGGCATGCATTCTGTGTGTCTGACAGAGGAATTGATATCAGACAAGAGTCAGCTAGGTTGAATCTAAAAGCCAAAATGCCAGTGTCCTGGGGGAATTTTTTGTCTTGCAATTTAGTATAAAGGGCAATAAATTCTTTAGTCACAGTTGTTGCTAACTTTTTTTTAACTTCAGTCAATATGATCCATATTAATGACCACATATCCAACTTTGGTAGGACTGTGGTGAACCAAAGACAATCTTGGTCGACTGAAAGTCTACCTGCTCTTAAGCCTATCAATGGGAAAAACAAATTCAACAACAACAATAAAAATGTGCTTTTTGTCTCTCACACGTGCACTACAGGCCTGAACTTATAAAGACTTTGCCCACAGGAGCTGTGATGTGATGCTTGTCATCACCAGTCCGTTGTCTCACTTAATGCCAGTCTGACTGATGTCACAAATAATATCATATCAAGCCTGAAGGCTACTGAGCCAAAGGAACACCATGCAAAGACAGGAGTTGATTCAGTGAGTGCTTCTCTGACCGATAAGAATTTGTCCAGAAAAAGCATATTGATGAACCAATCGTTCAAATGACCACAAGGGGTCAGCTCTACACTTAAGCATTCTAAAAAAGGTTCTGCTTACATGTTTTCAAAGCCTGTCTACAATTGAAATACATTTTTGGACTTCAACGCGTAAATTTTATTTTATTTTAAATAATTTTCAATCATATGTCTAAATAATAGAGGTTTGTAATACTTTGATATTCTTAATTGCTTTGGGGTGTTTTAATTTTAGCCATAACAGAAAACAAACTATACAGTCCAGTTTATCCACAGAACAGCTCACTGATTACCAGTCTTTATTTTAAGTTATGTACTACTACAATACATTCAGACCATCTGCTAGGATCAGGTGGAATATATATAGTATACATCTGCTGAGCTTCCAGTTTTAGCACCCACATGTTCTTTTATCAAAGAGCTTTTCAAATTTGCAACCAGTCAAAAGCCGGAGGCAACTCTTGGCTTAAAGAGCATATTTCATTTTAAATGTGCAGATTTTAGTGTTCAACAAGACAACACTCTGTTCTCAAGCTTTTTATATAGTATGGATCACTTTCTAGGCAGAATGGAGGTACTGTTTTTCTTTATATCAATCTATTTTAAGGATCTTAACAAATCTTATCTAATTACTTTCTTGGCACTTTACTTTTAAAACGCATTATCAGAATAAAGACATACACACCAAGCACACTTTGTGTACCTCATGTTTAGTATTCAATGCATTTTTTTATTTACATTTTGCATTTGTGCAATAAATTCGAAGCTTCCTCTCTCTTACTTTAAAAGGGTCTCTTTAGATGAATGTAAACACTTTCAAAGGTAAAGCAGCTAAAATTAAGAAATGACTAAGGCTGTAATTAAACTTACATTAAAGGATCCAAAACTCTGACTCAGACATAAAAGCTTAGACTTAATCTAATGACAGTAGAGGTTAATATCAGTACTAACAACTGTCTAGTACTACTCAAAAATGATCTCTTTATATCCATCATTTAAAATTGCAAGGAACAAACTGTACATGAGTATCAACACTTTAAGAAGGCATCATACAGAATGGCCCACTTCACTCTGTTCAATTATTGACAGGCAGACTTACATGCAATTCAATACTTTATTATTTCAACTGATTTTTTCTCAACTTTGGGATATTTTAATCTATGTATGCTCACGGTAAATAAAAAATGGACTACTTTTATATAGCACTTTTCTGATCCAGTTGACCATTCAAAGCAATTATTATACCACAAGTCAGCAATCAACCATTTAGCATATACCATACATTAATGGCAGGGGCTTCCATGGGGCTTAGCGCCAACCTGCACACACACGCACACACACACACACACACTGACACATACAAATGAAAAAGCCACAGGGAGCAATTTTGGGTTCAGGTTCAGGTCGACCCTTGGATAAGTGGATGGCCTGTTTTACCTCTTGAGACACAGCTAAACCATCTGCCTACTAGGATTTTTTAAGCATTTGTTTTATTAGCAATTGCCACATTCTCCAGTCACAGCAATTGTTAAGTACTATGTTTTTATCACTGATCAGCTGGTCCAAAAACTACAAAAATATGAACACAGTTGTAAAAGCTAAAATTGTCCAATTACATGAATAATAGATTTGAACTTTCTTCTTATGTACAGTGAAGTAAGCCTATGTACATGATTGAATTAATGATGGCTGAATTTGATGGAGCTGCTTCAGTTTTGCTTTAGTAACCAACTCTAGTATCACTCTCCCTTTAAATAGTTAAAATGTCTGATGTAACAAAGATGTGTTAACCACAAAAAACATTTGAGCATCCCATTAGATCCAAAGCTTGTAAAAGCATCCGAGCAGTAAGAAAACAAAGTCAGCTTGCTACATCCTAAAATTGCAAAGTTTGCCTAATTTGGTGTGTGTGCACACTGTTCCTTGAGTACACATGTGTGATCCACTTCTGAATGAGGTATTGTAAGCAGAGGCAGTAATTAAAAAACTAAAAAATATGAACAAACAAGCAAGCAGCTGTGATGGGATCATAAATATTTTCAGGCCCATTTTAGCATGCTAATTTCCGCTGGGATCACATTTCAATTTTATCGCTCCATTTCATTTCCTCCCTTCAACTCCCTCCCCCCAGCAGGATGTAGTGTCATTTCTATGGAGTGTTTCTTTACCTGAAGCAATCTGTTTCACGGTGCTGAGATTACAGGCAAGTCTAATTAAAGCTGTTGTTATATTTATAGAATTAACAGGGTATTAATTGGAGCAGAACGAGCTGAAAGAATATGAGGCGGGCAGACAGACGTGGGAGAGTAAACATCTTTTATCAGACTGCACTTTTATCTGTGGACTCAGGAGTGCCAACTGCATTCATAAACCATGCTGATCCATCAATCTTCAAAGTCCCTTATGGGACTTTTAACAAACAGCAAAAATGGGAACTACTAGCAGCATCTCAGGATCGCCTCCTTCTACATATGCATTTTATTACTGAATAGGCCTCATCACAATACTTTGAAAGGCTTGCAATCCACAAGCTTTCCAAATGCGGCCAAAAAATGCAGCATAATCTTGCCAGAACTGCAAAGACAGGTGTATTCAAACCCCAAAAAAATTCACAGTGACACTGAATCTTTGGTCCCTGAACTGTTATTTCATAATTTAGGCAACTCCTCATTAAAAGATGGCAGCCTCTGATGTGGGATACAGATTATATGATGGTTTCATGTGTATATATGCCGGCATATTCTAAATGTGTTAACATCTATGGTTGTATATGCACGGTACTTGTGGTAGTGCTAAAGTACTGTACATTGATCTAAAACTACCAAGGCAGGAGAACTCTTACAGTAACCAATAATGACATGCTATTCCTTTAAGTATAATAATTGCATTATGCTTATTTAACTGGTTTTCAATTAAGTTCATTTAAGCATGAAAATGTAAACCAAACTTGTGCTATATATATACTATTCTATATATATATTGGATACATGTATAGGAACATTTTGTTGACACTTAATTATAAGAATAGTAATATCTCAGACACAATATACAAATATAGCACACAATGTAAACAAATTTCAGTAAATAGAAAAAAAAATAAATGCATGTTTCCATCCACTACCATTATAAGAGTATCAGGAATTGGGAGCATCGAGATAAATAGTTTGTTCTATTTCTCCAGTCGGGGTATCATTAAAACTTTGCATATTGGTCCATTCAATTTTTGGAGCACATCAACAACATCCAAGAGAAAAGCTGGAAATGCTTCACTTTGCACTCTTATGCTCATAAACAGTATGGACAGTGTACATGTGCCATACCTCATTTTTTTTGTAGTTTGAACATGGAGAAAATTATAGATCTCAGCTTGAACTTTAAGTTTCGTGCATCATTAACCAACAAACCAGAAGGGGGGAATCCCCTTAACACTTACTGTGAAACCAATAAAGCCAGATTGGATTGTGTTTTCCAAAAAGTCAGTCAAGTGGAAAAACAGCTCTGCTCTCAGAATGCAGCAGTTGCATCGATTTTATGCAGGGGTCACTTCTGTCTTGCTATCAGCCAAAGCAAAGCAGAGAATCTTAGGCAGACAATGGACCAATGCTGGGCCTGATACTTACTGACAAAAGCCTGTATTGAATTTCTTATCGATATCTGTAACAAGCAAAATCATTGCCCTTTCTCAGTCAAGCACCCATTCTTTATTAATACCTCCTTTGGATCGGCACTCTTATCAATAAAGAGGAGGACGCACTTATTACATGTGTTATCTGTCTCTGTCCTTTGAGTCAGACGGGGGGGGGGGGTTTATTGGCTTTAGCAAGGTCAGAGTGGGAGAGGGGAGAAAAAGTGCTAGGCCAGCACAATGGGCTTTTATTTTGTTGGGTCAGGCAGTACAGGCGATTAAGCTGTCAGCCAAGAGGGGACACTATTGACCTGGTTATGGTGGGGGGGGGCTACACCCCCTGTTGTTTTAATTTATTAGCCAGTAGCAATTTGATTTGATAGTGAGGAGATCTAGCAAAGTAAGGGCTACACATCACAGTGGTCACTGCAGTCTATACAAAGCACATCCAATCATGATCCTCAGACTCCTCCTGCCTTCCTACCGGCTTCCCTTTGGACTCATTGCAGTGACAGCCTTTGGGCACACTCAACGTTTCACTGGCATGCTATATGAACTGTTTCCTCGCAGGTAATTTGATATGACACTCGTTGAATATAATATATCATTTTGACTGCCACAATGGGGCCATCTGTGCAAGATCTCAATTCATATTGACAGACAGGGGAAATTGAGAAGAATTGAACCAAGCAACAGGAGCCTGGAGCAGTCTGTAAAAGTGTAATTAGGTGGGCCGCTCCAAGAGCAAGAAGGGGAATTACAGGGTCATGGACTCTAACAATCCTCAACCCAGACAGTCGGAGGAAATGACTGTGTATTTTACACAGCGGTTTCACAGAGCATCAGTGAACAGAGCTGCTCGTGTGCAGTCATGGGAACTGAACCTCTCTGATGAAGAGTCATGCAGGCAATAGATTTTATACTTTCAATTATTTATACCATACAAGACCTCTGCTGGTTTCTCTGTAGATACTAAGCTATGAAATCAACATTTTGCTGAAAATTTCTAGAGGGTTCAACCCCAGGAAGTCAAGCAAATGTATTGACCACACTTTGTTTATTTTCTCTAGACTCTTTTAAACTAGTGTAATGAAATTATGTATTTTCTAATGGTAAGTCTCATACAGTATGTTGAGAAAAGAGGCTTATTGGCAGCTACATGTTGATAGTGTTTTGAGTTTCATGTCAAAAAATTTAATTTTGCCTAATCTTCAAATTAAAATTACTTTCTATCGATGCTCCAGTCACTTTCCACAACCTTTTTAACAGCTATAATTTACCAGCTACAAGTTCATAATAAAATCCAAATGACCATTTTTGTCATTTTGTCACTATAAACATAATTAAAAAATGTACTTAATTCTGTTTTGCCATTTTGCAATTGCAACACCTAATAGAGCAGTAATAATGTCTAAGAAGGAGATCAATTAAAAGGAAAAAGAAAATTGGGTTGATGAACAACTAACCACTGTTGGCTTGGAATCAGTGCTGGTGTGTGTCATCTGCAAATGACTTAAGCTGTCATCATAATCTTTGCCCTTGATTTGCTCACTATGATACATCTCTTCACACTTGACATATGGTCAGTGGTAGCCTATGGACAGTCAGCAATATGTTATTTTGGTCATTAAGGCAGTAAAATCGTCTCTTGCCCTCTTGCCATTTCATCTAAGAGAGAGGGGCAATTAATCTTCATCATTTTATGAGCAGGATCACATATGAATATGCTGTTAAATGTCATTTTATTGCCTTTTAAAGGTGCCACTGGAGCTACATTTTTTCTAACTATCTGGTGAGACTAATTTAACAGGTCAGAGCTGAGTCTCGTCAAGTCATAAGACAGAGGATTTTATTATTACCCGTCAGGCATATGTTGTTTCATGGCTGTCTAGGCTATATGAATCCCTACGGACTTCCCAGATTCCGCTTCACCTTTAAAGGAGATGTTTTTTAGCTGAATTAAAATTGTGCTCTAAATGAAAATTATTCTCCACTGTTAAAAAGCAGAGTTGTGCTTCCTCTTATTTAAAAACAAGTCCTGGATGTGACCGAATTGCCCTGAACTCCCTTTTCACTGCAGCTTCTCATTTAATTGTGCTCTGTATTTTCACCTGCAGTAAAAAGTACATTCACTACTGTTTTGTGGTGGTAGTGGAATACAAGATTTTTGCTTGTATTTTTTTACACTGTAGTTTTTGTAGTTTTTGCTACCAGGCCTAAAAGAGCGAAATATCTCTTCTGCCTTTATTTTCCACAGAGAGGTGCCCTGTTGGCTTTGTCCTGACATGGAAGGAGGAGTGAAAGGCCACTATTCCAATTACACGCAGCCTCTGTACCCTAAATGCCAAGCTACTTTGCATTACCCAGAGTGCAATGGCATTCAGTGGGTATTAGCCCCACTCTAGCCACATCTGTCACATTATTTCATGTAGCACCTCAAGCAAAAAGCTAAGAATTGTCTAATCCTTTTCTTCATATCTTCTTTAAATGTTCCACTTCACATTCAAGATGGTTTGGGTGCCTGAGGAAACAGTCCACCATAAAGTCAAATGAATAAATGGTCAAATGAATCAGTCAAATGAAATAATGGTAAGCAGCAGCTTTGTAATTGTTCCAGAGAGAAGATTCATGGTCCTCTATGCGAAGCTGTTGGTTCAGTCATTGCATTGCAAACCAGGGCCCCCCAGGTTTTCCTATCAGAAACTCCACAGGCTGGACAGTTTAGCTGCTTTGTTGATTATTAAAAGGGGAGATGCTGAGCTTCCCCTCTCTAATTAAATCTTGATTAGAAAATTGCTCTACAGCAGACACAAAAGAGAAGAAAGGTTGAGGCATTAGAAGGAGGGGTGGCTGCATCTGCTCTTAAAAGGGGAACGCAGCTTCTCTGATTGGCCTTTTCCACCAACGCTGAACCAGTTTCATGCTGATTGAAGCATTTTATCTCAAATCATCTGGACCAAAAATAATTAGCTAACAACAGTGGTTTGGAACCTGATGAGTTGTTTCCTAGTTGGAGCTAAAATAAGTTTTTCCTCACTGGAAGTGGAACCTTAGTGAGCAAGTCAAATTCTGGTCAATGTGCATCATTTCGCACCTTAAGTTGATGAAGCATCTCTGAGTACAATTATTCTTCTTAAAACTGGAAAAACATGGGCCAGCTCACTAGATAACACCAGGATACATACAGCATAATATAGACTCAGCTTGGGCACCAGAGCTGCTTTGGCAAAAAGACATCCTTAACTGACCTCACAGTGTAAAATTATCAGGTAGAGTTTGAATCCGACGAATGCGAGAACATTCCTAAATGGAGGCTGATCAGCACAGATTGTCCTGTGATGTTAGCGCTTTGCAGGCCTGATTTTAGCATTGACAACTGGATCAGAGCCTCCCTGTTTTTGACCTGTATACACCAAACATGTTTGATATTTAGAACTTAAAATACTGTAGTATGAAATAAAAAAAAAACAATTATCAGGAAATGTCACTAACTGGATGTTATTATTACTTTGTAGCATTGTCTTTCATTAACTCTGTATGAGACCAATTAAAACTTGTTTTTCCTAATTTGCCTCCAGCTCACTCATAAGCCATGCTGATTTCATGACTGACCTCATCCACATTATTTTTCTCCTGCTCTTTTTGTTGAGTAAAACTGAACACACACAGTGGCAACTAACTCATAACAACAGGTCTCCTCCATCACATGGGTTTCTGTGAGCCCCAACAGTGCTGAAAATGCCACTCTGAAATCATTTAGTGCAAACCATGGGTGGAATCCTGTGTCTTGACTCAGTTGTCTGGTGTGCAATTGAAATGTAAAAAAATAGTTAAATCTATCATTATGTCTGTGGTCTTTCCAGTTTTAAATAAATTAAGATTTAAGAAATGCTCCAGTGTTCACCAGTCATACGAGAACTGTCACCTTCCAGCTGTTTTACTAGTTATACCTCTTTGCCACCTCACTATCTGAAGGTGTCTTACGCACATTATGCACCCATGTCGTAACAATTCGCTCTAAGTAATATTTCACTCAGTACAATCACAAAAACACGAATAGTTGCCACTAAATAACATTTACTCTTCCACATATAATGTGTCATGATAAAACAAATAGGAGTTCTCCAGCATCTGTTATGGTTATGTTTTTGTTTTTTTTTGTTCTAATTTGTTTCTGCTTGGTAACTTATCTCTCTCTCTCTCTCTCTCTTCCGTAGTGCGGTGCAGAAAGGCGGGGCCGAGCTGCATGGGAGCAGGTCCCAATCAGCCTCACCTGATGGTGATCGGCAATCGGCCGGCTTCTTAAGCCGGCTCCAAACATTTCCCCGTGTTGGACGATTGCTGGAGTGAGTGTCTCATATGTGCTTCCTGCTCTCGAGTTGATCTCGCCGTCTCTTGTTTTCCCGAGTATTCAGTAACAGTGCATTCTTGTTTCACTTTTAGTGAGTTTGCTCCTAGACACTTTTTGTTTATAATATCTTCTAAAGTTTTGGCCCTCGTGGCGTTTTTGTGTTGTTTTTTTCATAGCAGGATTTTTTCTCTGTAGTGGTGATTTTGTGTTGGTTTTTGTTTTCCAACATCCCGCAAGGCACTTTTTGTTATTTCTTTGTGTGTGAATAAACTTCATTTACAACGATTCTGCACTTGTGTCCTGGCTCCTTCGTTCTGACCTTAACAGCATCCCTGTTAAAAACAAAGCGTCCTCACATTATTCTATAAACAGACTAAAAAAAGCTGTTACTGTTTGATTTGATAAATTTAGGAGTTGCACTCTGATCTATGAGTAACCAATATTTGACTGACTGTTCTTTATGTTTGAGTGGTGACTCAGTCCACTCTTCACTCTCACTTTTAAGAGGGATACAAAATATAGAAACCACCTGAGCTCAGAATAATTCTTTTGACTCAGTCCTCTGGTGTAAAGAAAAACATCTTTTCTCATTGCCATTCCTGTAACAAACTGCCTTCAGTCTCAATGAACTCCAAACACCCAGCTCTCTAAAACAGAACAGCCTGGAGGAGGGAGGAGCAGTCGGGTTGCCTCCTCTGTGGCTGCATACATCCACTCTGCTGGAGTGTCCTTGAAAAAGAGGGCTTATAATAAAAAAAAAAACCATAATGTATAAAACAGACTCATGGTTTAATCACATGATCAATCATGTTCATTCATCCTTC
The DNA here is from genome assembly GCA_029783805.1 of Acanthurus tennentii. Taxonomy (NCBI): domain Eukaryota; kingdom Metazoa; phylum Chordata; class Actinopteri; order Acanthuriformes; family Acanthuridae; genus Acanthurus; species Acanthurus tennentii. Next base: position 4,622,801 of record JAPZDZ010000006.1, on the reverse strand, counting down.
TCCACATCCCCTCTGCTATTATTTAGAGTTCAATAAGGATTCCCAGAGGAGTCACGTCACCCACATCACTGCCAGCAGCTGACCTCTTCAAATATTCTCTTCATCATATGCAGACCGTCTCAACCAATTTCAGACTTTTTCTTTCATCAAACATCTGGTCCTGTACTCAGTTGTACTGCCTTCATGCTTTGTACAGAGCTCCATTTTTCACACAACATATTGCTCTCTAAGAATGTGTACTTATGCAATGCATTTATACTAGGGCTGTTGAAGTTAACACGTTAATAACGCGTTAAAGCAAACTCATTTTAACGGCACTAATTTTTTTAATGCGCGATTAACGCACGCACGGTCTGTGCCTCGCCAGCTCCCGTAGTTTCAGGAAGTGGCGCTTAAATAACATTGCAAATGGTTACAAAGCAGAAATGCATACAGAAAAGGGACTTTTAAACAGAAATTTTAGCTTTACAGTTTTGCCCGATGGTTCTCTGAACAAAACAAAAGTAATTTGTATTTATTGTAAATGTAAAAGGGCAGGGTAAAAAATCCACGTTAATAACCCGTTAACTCTGGACATTATTCGCGATTAAAAATTTTAATCAACTGAGAGCCCTAATTTATACACAACTAATTTTCAACAGCAAATATGTTTTCTAAGAAATTTAATGCTGCCTAAATACGAGTTTTAGTATTAACAAAGTGAGCATTTTTTAACATAAAAAATGTTTATCAAGAATGTAAGTGAAAAATGTGTACTCATGCAAAAAAAATTTCCAAAAATATTGCATTATAATAAATCCATTGGATATCCATAATATCCACCTGCAGCATCAAAAGCATAACATTTATTAAGTTTATACATATGCACTCACAGCACTGATTAGAGAAGGGAAACATTGTGTTTTTGAGTGAACACAGAAAAGAAATCAAACATCATACAAGAACAAGAAAGGATGTGAGATGATAGATATTGAAAACCAACATCTTTCTCTAACCACAACCAAAACTGTTTTACTGTCAAATACAGAGCCCATGGAGCACTTAAGTTGACGACTAAGCAGCAACGTCTGGCGTTGAAATATACAGCCAAAACTTAGATGCAAAAACTTGCAGTTACTCTGGAGGCTGGCTCTAAAAATCAGTCAATTGTCATAGAGTCCCATAATAACATGTTCAAATTACAGGAAAAACAACTTTGTACAAAAATAGTTTGGGTCTGTAGCTCGTTTTCTTGTTTATGACAGCTATACAGGGGTTACATTTTTACAGCTCACTAACTAAAATTAAACTACAGCTTAAACTTAAGCACAAGGAAGGTGTGGATGGTGGTAGTTACAGCAGTTGCTAGTTGTTGACAACATGTCAAACAGACGTTGGTAGCGGCGGCCATCCTCCCCAGCTGCAGTTTCTTGGCCCTATATAGTCACTTCCTGCTTTATAAAACCAAGGTTTCAACAGCCATTGAGTCAAACTGAAGGCCAAAAAAGGGTTTTTTTTTGTTTTTTTTTTGCTGCTCAACCCAAGACTCCTTTGTCAAGTTCCAGTTCTACCATGCTTACACAGCTTGGACAACCTCTGTGCAACATCTGTGTGGTACAAGAAGTCTGCATTTTCTTCCACAGAAAAAAAACATTGCTAGTAAATGTAAAGTCACCAGCAATTACTGTTTGTTTTGATAAAATCTCATCATTTCCTTCACTTTCAGCAAATGAAAAAAATAAAGTTTTGAAGAGCATTAAGTCTTTATCATTAAATGCACATGTTATATGCTTTCATAAAAGCCAAGGTTAACTGGCAGCCAGTGGAGCGTGCAGCCGAGACATTACCATAGTTTTGCATTCTCTAATGTCATTTTCTACAAGGTTAGGCTTCATGTAATCATTGCCCTGGGACAGCAGTAGGCTATGAGGGATGGAGAGAGCGCAGGAGTGGTGGAGCAGTGGGCCACTTGTTTGACTTAATGAGACTGATCTGAACAGATGGAGGGGAGACTCCCAGGTTGCTCTGACACCAAGTCTCCCAGCCTGCTTTAGCTGGCCACTCATCTGTTTGGACTCTCTGTGACTCAGGTCTGCAAAATGAAACTTTATGAACATGTTGTGCCCGTGAAGATTTAAGTGACTCATGTGTCAGGATTTTCATTACTTGCAGTGTCACTGACTTATTTTTAACTTCAGTTACAGGGCTGTACCAAACCTTTTCTGCAGTTTCTGTATGATCGCTAACATGTCTTTTTCTGACCCTTTGCTTTTGCCTCACATGATCTTGTCTCTAAGTGTTATTGCAGTTTTGAATCTGTGTTAATTTCATTCCTTTACAGCCTATTTGATGAAAAGAAAAGCCCACCCTACAGCATTTCCTGACCGACAAATCTTTTTAACCTCTTAATAATTACACTCACAGTGAAAACACAGCTTATGTTAAAAGAGAGGCCCTGTGCCAAAAACTGAAGCAAACTCTGGTGTTTTATTCAATACTGACGTGTTTTCTTGGAAGAAGACCAAGTTTTTGACAATGTCTCGCTGTCTAAAGACATGAAAAAGACTCAACTAAAAAACACAATTTTCAACAGACATGAAATGATCCAAAAATATAAAATGTCTTTCCTAGAAAATCCAATATACCTGCCTTTAGCAAATACATGACAGCTACAGTATCCTTTTCTTTTGAGTTATTTATTGTTCTGTCTGCTACAATGCTAAGTGAAATCTTTTCTTCTTACTTTCAAAAGACACACAGCAGACAAACAGTGTTTTTGTAGTGGAATATAAAACCTTCCTGCTCTGTCATGTTTTAGATATCAGGTCTATTCTTAATTACTCTTCCACTTGCTCTTTGTTATTGTGTAAAAACTTATTTCTCCTTTGAGCAGCTTGTCTACAGTATGTTTTATTAAATGTATCCTTAGCTGACACAGGGAAAATGCTGATAATGCATTTTAACAAGTTTTTCATATAACACTAGTTTCAGCCTCAGTACAAGCTGTGTACTGAACTCTTTGTCACTTCATTTATTCAGAAGCACAGGGCCATTACCCTGAATCAGACTCTGTTACAGTATCAAAGCATCCAGACTCACTGCAAACTTATTTGACGTTATGTACAACCTTCTCTAAGATTTTGACCGGCAACACTTGCTCATCCTGTGATAACTACAGCACCAAACACTTGCTGAGCCTTTTTTACTTTTCCTATCTAGTGTCTTTAAAGCAGTTCTGTTAAAAGCTTTGAAACAATCACTTGAATCAAGAAGCAAACAATGCAAAGTCCCCTTTAAGGACCATGGAGTGTAAAGCATCTCCTTATCAGATGCATTACTTGATTTGAACTTTCTCTGGTCTTAAGGAGAGGACCTGGAGCTTCTTGCCTTGACTCTCTGCTAGTTTGTTCACTGCATTTGTTATCACAACCACATTTTTATTGGACTGAACATGTTCTAACTGAGTCATCTTATACCACTTTGGTTGTAAACTTCACAGTGTTTCTTAACTCCTGTGACGCCACAATAGCATTATTTTTTTCCGTTTTGGCTGTCTTCTCAGGCTGACACATTGTCAGCTACCCTTTCACACACATGCACACACAGATGCACACACACAAACACACAAAAATTGAAAAAAATTGTAATCACCAAACAAATCTGGTGTAATCTGGTGTAACTCTTGAGCTATTGCACAGGGCAGAACACACTGAAAATATGGAACATGATGTCATTGAGTTGTGTTGGTTTGTGATCAGCATTTCTGTCAAAGCTTCAAATACACATACAAACTACTTCTGGTAAGCACATTCCAGCTATTTTGGATCATGCTAGTTTCACTTAGCACTGATCAGCAAACACTGACAACAGTGTTTAGCCAGGAACTTTTTTTACCTTACAGTACACAATGAACTGCTTGAAGCTCCAATCCCCCACAGTCTCAAATGTTAACAGCGACTGTTTATACTCTGAACTACTGAGATTTCCTTCCATCATAGGCCCCTGGGAGGATAGGATTCTCCCTCAGCCAGCTGGAGAGCGAGACACACAGAGGGAAAGGAGAGCAGAAATGAGAAAAGGAAAGAGAGACACTAGAGGAGAAAGTGCACAAAGAAACTGAAATCCCTTCCCTCTGGGGAGACACTCTCTGGTGTCTTTACCCACTCCTTATCTGATGAGCCTTTGGAGGATAAGAGTGAGGCTTCCTCCACGATGCCTGGCTGAGGGAGAGATCCTCTCAGTTCGGTGGTCAGAGTCGACCCTGTATGACAGACAGATGGGTAGACACCAGTGTTGGCAGGCATTACTGTCAAAATGAGTCAAGAAGGAGGTGGGATGGCTTTCTTCAATGGAGCGGATGGCAGAACTTCAAGTCTGCGAGGAATCACGCTACCAAAACCTTGTGGGAAGCAGTTGCACACTGCCCATAATTGAGTTGAAAGCATTACTGAATTTTTCATTTGTGCAGTGGGAATTGGATTCTTAAGAGCTCAGCAAAAGCTAAGTGGAAATGGGTTATTTTTATTACAGCTAATGATACTTGCTTTATGCCTACCCTTCATCTGGACCTATTTCGCAAATATAATTAGCTTCAACACCAAGAAAACATTCATTATGCTTAATTTGTGCAATTCTGTAAACAAACTTAAGTTTAGTTTTTCAATTCTGAAAAGGCCAATTTGTGAAGGAAATCTATTTTGCATGCAAACACTCCAGAGTCATCCAATTATCATCAACTTTGTTCTTGGGTCAGAGTATTACCAGAGGCAACAGGACCACTCATTAACTACCACGGCTAAAGGGAGCTCCAGGACCCAGCAGTGAGCTCAGGGCCAGCCATCTGTACGCTTGAGTTCAATGGGCCGACAGCCTCCCCTGCATGCCGAGCACACACTGAGGACCCATAGAGAGTAAGCTTTATTCCCTGCTAATCAGAAACATTTCTCCAGACCCCAAGATGAGAGAAGGTCTGCTCTACAGCTACTCTGAGAACTCTTTACCCTATTCTTCATCCCCTTGCTCACCCCTCCAGTCTCCCTCCCATCCCCTCCCATTGGAACAAACCCAGTGGGACCAAAGGTTCCAACAGGACAAAAAGGTAACTGGCTTTGCTATTACACTGCCTGTCACAGGGGAGCTGATGACCAGTTAAGCCCAGCTGGAGCTCTCTGATCCCCTGCCTGTCAAGGGATAGATCCCTACAATGTCCTTGGGGGTTAATGTAAAAGAGGGAATATTAAATGGAGCTGTCTCCCAGTCTTACAATGTTGTATGCTTCACTGATGCTTTATTTTACAACTAATAAATCGAGAATTGACTATTTAATCAGTGATGCTCAGGAGATATTTGAAAAACTAAAGTTTTGACCTGGTGATGGCTCTTGAAAGTAAACAGACAAACTTGATGGAAATTTTATCCTTCCTGAGAAATTTCAGCTTGGATTGAACTTGCAGACAGACCAAAAGACTGACTGATGGAAAATTGGACGCACAGCAAAGCTTCTAGCATGCAGATCTGTTCCTGGTTGTATATGAGCTTGTAGTTGCAGCTGTGCCTTCCTTCAGTCCTCAGTGGCCAGGTGGAAATAACAGCACTTTAATACCTTAACAAAACCTAAACTTACTGACTTTGTGAGCCAAAGTAAAGATAGTACGACGCATAATGATACTTCAGTAGCAACATATAGCTCATTGGTGAGAATATGAGTCAAGCTGCAGGTAATAGTTGGAGGGCAAAGGGCAAATAACTACAACCACAACTGTTAATAATGCAATCTAAAGACCACATTATCATATCTGATCAATTCAATTGAAGTGTGTCTGCTGTATATAAAAGATATGATAAGTCAAAACGAGGCTTCAGTGAGGTCTAAGGATTCATCATGATGACTTTTCCGGTGAAATTTCAATTAAAAACTAATTTACTTTCAAGGTCATGGTTTTATGAAAGTTTATCAAGAACTTCAAAGGTCATATTCAATTTTTTTCATGCATAAATCCTTTCACAGTCTGCAAGAATGCTGTATATACATTTGTATGCCTGTCTTATTAAGCTCACAAATAGATTTAGCATATTAATTAAATTTACTCTAATTTGATGAGTAATTTATCTCCTCTTCATGCCAAGACAGCATTATTCAGGATTCATCTTTTTCTCTATCAGGTTCACTAATTGTGCAAAATACAATTATAATAATAACGATTATGACACTCCTGAGAGTTCTTTATACCATTTAAAGGTTTAACAATACAGATTTGGTCTGATTACTTCAATAAAAAGCTCTAAACAATGTAATGATTAGAGTACAAATTATCTATAAATTCTGAACCAGGATTGTAATTGTTGATTACTGCCTGTGTTAGATCATTCAGAACCATTTTTTTCCTCCACTTTAGCTACATACCAATAACATACAGATAATTCATACGCAAATTATTGTCACTGTCCTTATCCTGGAAAAACATGTCCCAATCTGATCTTAGATTTTTTTTTTTTTATCTTTAATTTGGATGCTCTCTCTGGTATAATCTCAAGGACGTTGAGGTCATCCAACAGCCTACATGGTCCCTCTTCATGGAAAAGCAGGGGGTGGAAGATTCAAGTGACCTAAATAACTGTTCCTGCTGTGATCTGAGAAGCCTTATTTAAGTCAGCCAACAATCTGGAACAGATTTTCTATCTGAATACAGAGTATATAAAGGGCAGATTTTGTTGTCTGACCATGTTATTCCATAAACTGCTAACCCCAGTCTCCAGACTGTAGATACATGTATCAATATGTACTGTAAAAAATGAGAGTGGCATAATTTGTGTGCAAAACAACAACCAAAGAACTACATTTACAATTAATACACATACAGATACTACTCATGGGTTGATAGCTGCAGCACGGAAACAGAAAAAAACAGCTGCCGGTGGAACAACATGACATGCAGGCAGATATGCAGGACAGTAATCAGACGCATAACTTACAAATATCACCAGCAATTAAGCAGAACTCAACTGGACCAAGACTTTGACACACACATATTAGACCAAGGTGTAAACAGTCCTTCTACCTAAGGTGAAGCAACAGTGACATTTTGGTGAGGCCCAAGCCACGAAAGGTGCAGACAGGAACACTGCACTTTTGGGTTGAAGAGGGTTTTTTGGTCCACACAGAAAGTAGCAGAACTCAAAAGATAAAAACATTGTTGCTTTGTTAGCAAGTAAGTTTGCAGCTTGCAGACCCACAGCAAAAGCACTGGATGAGGGTTGCCCTGTTGGCCAAACTGTTATGATGAATTTTGGATATATTGTGAATGTGGGCTTATGACACTTAAATACAGCAGAGTGATTGATGGTTTTATTAATGACACATGTGCTATTCCTACTGTGTGAAAGAAATCCTATGCAGTCCTAAAAAGAGTCAGCATAAACAAAATAAGGCTATTTGCAAGTTAAATGTGGTCAGCAAATACCAAAACACAATGCTGTGCTTTTGCTCAAAGCAGCTGAAGTGAATGAAATCAATTCCAGCCTCTGTTCTGAAGTAAGAAACCTGAGTTGATGCATCAGTGACAGATGCATCTTTTTATCTGAATCTGACTTATCTGATTCACTGGGAATTGTTGAACTACTAGATGATAGAACACTAAAAAAATGAAAAACAATTGTGGGCCATAGTTACAGATTAAATAAACTACAGCAATAATGACTTTCTTGTGACTTCACTGTGCTGAAACTGTATCTGTGCTACTCAACAGGAATTAGACCCCCTGAAAGAATTCTATTGACTAAGCCTGCAGCATTGCCAAGGCAAAGAAACCTCACTTCAATAAAGTGCAGCTGATCAAGAGTGAAAAACAAGGCTTAGTCAAGAAGCAGCGAGCAAGAATATGCAGTCTTTTTTTTCTTAAAAAGCATAGCAGAGCAGAAATCAGGTCTTAAAGGAGTCAAGTTGCACATCATATTCTACATATGCAAACACTGGTGAACGTAAGAGGATTTGGTTGTAAGCAAAGAGTTAGGGACTGCAGTCTACATTTTAACTGGGGGGTCATTATGTGTGTAGAGGGATTGTCTTAGCTGTTGGAACCTTAAGAAGAGGTTAATGCTTTCCTTGACAATGACAGTGACCTTGTGACACTTTTCCAGCATGAAGACTAGCCTACGTACTCAGTGTGTTCAAGACACTTTTTCAGTCATTATACAAGAAGAACTTCCTACAGTTTAGTGCCTCTGCAAACCACTGAATTTACACTTCACATCCATGTCCATCTAGACTCATAAAGTGAAGGAATTTAATAAAAAGGTATCTAGTGTATTTTATGACAAAATGGAATTCATCGCTATACTGACCTGTAGCAATCCAGTAAAAAACTTCCACTGAGAAAATTGCATTCTTCACTAAGAGAATATTTTTTTTGCAGAGGAGTAGAGCACCATAAGGATAAGCATCTTTAAAAAAGAGGCAATAGTCAGGCCAAGAGAAGCAAGGTCCTACTTACAATACAGAAGGGAGTATTGTTGCATTGTGGTTAAATCATTTAAGCTACCAGTTTCTACTAGAGGAGGAGGAAGAAATAAAGACTTCCAAGTTGAGTTGGACAGGACACAAAAAAACCTACCTCGCACCATGAGACGCCTTTTAAGACTAAAAAAGGCTGTTAAATATTGTTTTGTTTCACCCACTTTCACAACTTGTAATTACTAATCCTTTAAAAACCTAATAAAATGACTAAGAGACAAACAACTAAAGCTCTCAAAGGAAGCTAACTGAGCTCAACTCAGGAAACTGGTAGTTATATGGAAGGAAAACAATTAATTGGCTAAGCTTGTGAGTAGTAGTAAAGATTACATGCTTACAGAAAACATAATATCTTCAGCAATGACCATTACAGTTTGAGGCATAAAAACCAACTTTGTGACAATGAGGTAGAAAAAAACATGCTGACTGATCTGCAAGAGCTCACAGAAGTTAACTCAAAGTGAGTGAACTTCAGTGCATTAAGTCTCCTTTCAAAGTTTTGCCAAATGATGGTTCAGGGCTAACTCTGCCTCAGATGAAGACTTTTAAGTGACACTTTATGCAACCAGTGTGAGCAAGATGCTTTTTGACACCTGCACACTCACACAGTCCTGGGATTCCACTTGCAGTAGGCAGAGTTTTCCATCTCAGCTGTAGGTGTTCTGATTCAATTTGGCACCACACACCTTTTAGAGTCAGATTCTGGCGTAGCAAAAAGACAGGTGCTGAACTGGAGAAAGCTAAATGTTAAGCATGACCTGGAAATTGAACTTTTAAAAGTGAACAGTAATTTATTTGTCCACTCATTGAGCTTAAATCAGTCTTGTAATTTATTTTTCTTTGACAATAGAACTCTCGAGAGTCAAAGAATGAAATTAATCTTATGTAAAGCTTTTTTGGTTTGTAACTTAAAAAGGTGCTTTAAAAATACAGAATGAATATCCATGAAACACAAAATAATTGCCTTACAAGGGCGCTCTTCCGGCCCTTTGCTCATCTGCAGAGCTCATAAAGTAATGTATTTATAGTGAATTGCTTCTCTTTAGATTTAATGCATCCTAATTGGCAAATTATACCATGAATACACTTGCTTAAAAGCACTGTCAGTCTTGTGTTTTTAGTTGTGTGTCATTTGGACGATGCTAACATGACAGGACATACTGTGAGCTGATGAATGGTCCCATTTCAGTTTTCACAGCATGAGAATGCAGCACAACATTAATCAAGTTCTTGGTCTAGTGATATTTTTTATCTTTAATTAAGCCAAGGGTTAAGCTAAGCCACTGAGCAGATGATAGTAGTATTTACATCAGAGCATCTTCTGTTTGGCATGGTGTGTTATTAGAATAATTATGCAAATAGACTAAGAAACCCATTACAAGGGCCACTTTATGTTATGGTATTAGAAGTGACATTTTGTGCCTTGTTACAGCTTTCATGCACTGTCTGTGGTCTCAGTGGCTTGAAACAAGGGATATTAAGTGGCTGGTTCACTGTCAGTGGGAGAGTCTTCAGCAACCATGAAGGACAGCTTTCTCTACTTTATTAGATGTTTTTTCTCAGTGGGGAACTGTCATGCTGTGTGGCAATGCTTTCAACATAGAACAAGATACTTGTAAAGTATTATCTCTTTCACCACTTACAGATGAGATGTGTAGTTGTTTGGCTAACCAAGGCTTGTATTAAATGCTAACTTTTAAGGCAAGATAGGCTAACAATCAGTGCCTCCTCCTGCCATAGACTTTAAAATGTGATTTTTTCTTACCTGGGTAAGTGTTATCTTCCCTTTTAGGAGGGGTGTGTGTGCATAACTTACAATCATGCTTTATGTGACCATCTCTCTGATCAGTTGAGCTCTCTTGACTTCCCTAAATGCCGCATTTGTCCATCCAGTAAGCTTGTTTACACTTCAATGTTGTCATTGGCTTTAAAAAAGTGAATATTTACAGTTTGTGCTGCAGGGTGAAAAAAAACTTCATCAATCAATTTCCTTTGTCTACAAAGGTGCCACATTTAAACCTGTACGTCTTTTAATCTTTTTCCAGGTGAAGCTGCTCCATCCTGTGTAATGTCTGTTTGACCGTATTTCTCTCTGTCTGACTAAAATCCTTTTGTCACTGGAATACATTATCATGAGAGTACATGAATCAAAGAGTGTGCACAATAACATGCTTACAGTCTATCATCAGTGTGCTGGCAACATGCAGTATTCAGTGATGCTGTACTGCAGCTGTGACTGCTGCCAGTGGGCCCAGATGAGGTATGGGGAGCAGAGTAATTGTTTTCTTAATGGCATAAGACAGGAGAGGAATGCTCAACACTCTGCTGTAGAACAAATGTAGAAGTGCCGCGGCCTCTGAGCTGGGGTGTCATACAGTGAGAAGAAGGGCTGATTTTCTGGTTGGATACCAGTGTAACCAGGAGCCAACTGCATTTACACCTGTGCTCCCTCAGGCTATGGAGACATTTTATTTCCTGACAATGCCATTACAGAGAAATATACATGAATTCAATGCAGTGAATGTGTAGCTTCTATTATATAATATCAAATTACATGCTCTCTAACCAAATCTCCACGTATAGTGGATCTAGGTAAGTTCACTTATTCTCCTTATAATATTTTTTCAATCTTTGCTCCCTATGGAGGTCAACTGTTGCATGGTATGAAAGCAAAGGAAATCATGTCTTACACTGCAAAAGTTCTGCTTCCTTCACCTTATCTGCAGGTCATAAGTTAATATTGGCCTTTAAGGTAAGGTAAGGCCAGATTCTGTATGTCACAGAATCATGATGATGATCGGCATCTACACCATTTAACATCTAGCCATAATCTCAAGATGGAGATCACTCTAAACTACACAACTATCAAAATAGGAATGGTTCTTATACTCCAGCAGTGAGATAATCCTGTATCCATTACTTATATTAAAATAAATATTATGATTCACTGTTTTCTGGTGAAGGGCTATTACCAAGGCAAACTTTAATTTCACAGTACTTTTTTTTAGGAAAAAAGGAAAATAAGCTGCAAAAGTACCTTTGTTAATAAAACTAATAACACACTGATCCAAGATAGTGACCACACCAAACATGACCTGCTATACATCATCATCAAGCATATTAGTAGTTAGCTCCAAGCATCACTGTGTCAAATTACAGCCTCCCAGAGCAGCTGTTACCTCAGTCTTGTATTAGGTAGCTCTGTTTCTGTTGAGATAGATAATTGACACAACCAATGAACCACTGGACCTCACTGATGGCTGTCAATTGTATAGGCTTTAATGCAACTAAAACACCTCTGCTCTATGCGTTTATGCCTGTGCTGTTTTTTTGCTGCATATTACAATTCTAGCCAGAGACCTGCACCTGAGAGATTTAGGTGACCAAAACATCAACATCCGTTCGTTTCACAATGAGTCAGCTCAGATGACCAGATGACCATCACATTAAGGCCCTGGACCCCCCTGACCTGACTCCTATTAACCCAGACATAGACTCAGTAAGACAGAGGGAGAGAGAGATCACAATCATTACCCTCCATCAGTGCTATCTTAATCTCCTATCACTCATGTCTGGCCAGGCCAAGAAATAATATCACTTCTCTCACTCTCCCTCTCGTTCTCTCTCTCTTTTTCTTTCACCTCCACATGACTGTGTAATCTGGCCAGGTGGTCAGGTGTGGGCCATTACACTGGGCCAACTCCTCAATCTATACCCTCTACCTCATTCCTCTGTATCTGTAGTAAATCGTACTCAGACAAATCTTCATCTATCTCAGTGTTACAACAGTGTTGCTGCTGTGCAAGTGTGTGTATGTGGTCTGATTTGTGGTGGTCAGAGGATTTATAAAAGGCACACGTAATATCACTGCAAGAATGATCTGCGTTCTTTGTTTATATGGACAAATATGCACAACTAGAAAAATGGTGTTACTAGCCTGTGATATTCTAATTTTAGAAAAATAACAACAGTATTTATACCCAAGCAGAAACTGTTTTAAGTGTGATATACTTCATGAGAGCTCTCAAACATATTTGCATTTTTATTACTTTAAGTCAGTGGTTCCCAAACTTTCTCTGCTGGGCCCCCCTTTGGCACATAAGAAAGTTTTTTCAGACTCCATTACAGTTTATTTCACACATTGTAATTAATATAAACCTAAACTTTTTTTTGAAAAAATAAAAGTAAACTGCCATAAACCACGGGTTTTTTAATATTCAACATTGCTATTCATAAGTTATCAAAAAACAGTCTCTGTCAATGTCAGTGACTTCATCCATCTGCAGATAAAAGCGGCTGTCATGCACCTTATCATTAAGCTGCTCTTTTATGTCCTTTGACATGTCATAAATGCGCCTGCGACAGTGTTGTTGGACAGAGGAATAGCCCTTAGTTTGTTGGTTGCAGAGTCATCAAGCATAGTTGAAACCATGTCCATAGCACAGGGAAGTATTAATTCCTCCGCTATTGAGTGCGGCTTTTTACACTGTGCCATTCGGTAGGCAAATTTAAATGAGGCGAGTTGAGCATTTGCCGGCACGTATGCAGCTTTAGTAAAGAGAGACTGTTGTGCACGGCAGTTTACGAGTGTTTGTCTGAACAACTCAACTGGCTTGTCTTTGGGCTCTGGCTGTTTTGTCTCCAAGTGGCATCTTAGCTTGTTAGGCTTCAAGCTGTCACAAGCTAGCACTTTAAGACAGACCACACACTGCGGTCTCATGTTTTCTAGTCTTTACCTTGGAAGGTAATTGCTTTGGAAGCACATTTGGAGATGTTTCATCCTCTGTTTTGCGTTTACGCAGGAGCCCCGTCAAAAACATGTCCATGTTATACCAGCAGTGTAATTTATTGATTCATTCATTCATTCCACCCACACTTCCCTTGCAATTGCTCTGTGGCCCCCCACTAAGGGAACCACCGCTTTAAGTAATGCAACTTTAGAATAATAGATCTCACAGAAAATGACACATTTCGGTGTCAGTGACTGTTATGGTACGTGCTTGTTGAGCCAAAGGCAGCAGGGTCCTACTGACTTTATACTGGGTGGCATTTTTGTGTTGTGGCACTTCTTCATTTAGGCAGCAAGTTTGTTCCCATAAGGAAGAGAGGAAGAGAGGGAGAATGGAGGACTTCAAGGACACCACACGGCACAAGACCCTTGAAGACTGATAAACAAAGTTTCATTTCACTTGCCAACACAAACTGTAAATATTTACCCATTTAAACTGAGCAGGCTGGCTGACTGGACAGACACATGCAGCGCCTGAAGGAAGCCAACAGAGCTTGTCTGTTTACAGAAACAGCTGACTGAAGAACCAAAACTGTGACCTGGATGATGAGTTATCTACAAACATAACCCTCCAAACAGGGAAGATTTACCCAGGGAGGATGAGGTCACACTTTCAGGTCTAACAAAACACGAAGCGAAATGCATGAGGTTACAGGCTTGCAAGAGTAAGTGCTTTATCATGAGCCCAAGTTAGCACAGCAATGTAACAGTGACATAAGGAAAGCATTAATACTTTATCAAAATATCTACAATACCATCAAAATCTAATCATGAAATAATGGTGGAGACTACCGCTAACAGAATCACCGGATGGGGTTTGGAAGTATTGTATACATATGTTTTCATTCAGTGTTTGACTGGAAATAAAAACTTATTCTATTGAAATAGTCTTAACACTGTTATTGTAACAGCTATGCATGTTATGATTGAACTTAAAAAACAGTGACATAGAGCTGAAATATGTGCTCTCTGTAACAAACTCATACAGCCAACACAACCAAGGGCAGGCCATTATGCATCTACATATCATGGAAGTGAACACTGGGGACAAGGAACTGGAATCTGCTCCTCAGTGACCCCACTTAACTAGCGAAAGGTCAGAGCTAATGAACAGGCAGATGGCAGCACTTGTTGACCAAGCGTATAAGTTATTTGACCTTTGGCCCCAGTCAGCAAGTGAAGACAGGGAGTGCAAATGAAGGGAGCTGACTCCCGGCGGAGTCCTCTCTTCCAGAGTGGATGGGAGTGACAGTTTATGAAAAAGTGACATAGGCTGATTAACTCAACATGTACACAATATATAATGCTTTTGGGTAAACACATGCATGAATATATATAAAACATGAGAAAACATGTATCTACAGGTGTATTAAAAGTGGTTATTGTGTTTTAAATTGCTGAAGAGGACATGAGCGAAGTGATTTTCAGATTGCTGTATTAACTTTCATCTGAATGCATTTACTGTATTTGCCATCTTAAAGAAAATACATCACCATCATATCATCCATAAACCTTATAAAGACATTGTGAAAGGCAGTTTCTTAGAGTCTAAAGGACATTTTCATAAGCTTTTCAAAAAAGTTTTTAAGCACTTTTGAGTTTAATATAAACTTGATCATGTAGAAACTGAGAGGAAGTGAGGGGAGAGAGAGGGGCAAAATCTACCCCACATTGTACATGTCATTGTACATGATTCATTTATTATAATCACAGTTAATAAATTATTGCAATTTCAATGTATTTCAAATGAATAATCCCTGAATTTTTTGTTGGTCTAGTTTGTTGACAACATAGAGATAAGCATAGACTAGGCTGCAGTAATGGTTTCTGTTGTGAGGGAATGTTAACTCAGGCATCAATGTCAGCTCGGTCTAATCACATCAACATGCAGTCAGTCATCACAAAAACCTCTTACAGGTAGAAGTGATGATCTGGGCATTATCACCACAGTACGACAACAGTCTACCAGTCTATCACTGTCTGTCACCATCACCTTTAAGTGTATTGAAAATGTTTGCTCATCATGCTCAGTATACTGTCAGTAAATTATCCCACATACCTTGAAACAGTGAATCTGTTACACAAGGATGCAGTAAATTCACAAATCACTGTGTATCAAAGTAAAGAGGTTTAATTTATGACATTTATTTGAGCAGAGTGACTCTAATTAGAGATGACATTCGTCAGACTGGCTTGTTGAGCGCTGGGTGCTCTGCACATCAGTGATGCAAAGACAGGGAGAGAAAAAAGAAATGTGCATCTATAAGAGAGAAATGTGAATAGAGAGAGAGGGAGTGTGAAAGAGAGAGTGATCATTCTTTTGACAGCTGCAGATTAATGTCGTAGAGGGGATTCTGCATCAGAATGCAGAGCCCAACATGTCTACAGTCTACACCTGGAAGCACTGTCTGTACACACAGCAAAGACACAAACAGTCTCCATTACACTCACACCAGCCCAGTATCACACTATGTATGTAACGTATGTAATGTAATGTACGTAATAGACTCACTAATCAAGAGGACAGCATGTCATGTTTTGCCTCATCTTTATGTGAAAAGCTCACATTTGTATAAAGGATCACTGATGCAGTACAAGCAGGGGGTAAATAATGAAGTGAGGAAACTTTTTATGGTATAAGAATAAATTATAGTAAGAGAGCAAGGACGTTTATGCAGGGAGGAGGCTGGTGTGGATGGACTAGACAAACAGATGACTCTCTTGTTTACATGAGACTGAGGTTCAAATCTCGTGGAAACCAAAGTGTCAGTGTTTATTTTCTCATGGAAATACTAGAGAATAAACCTAATATGTAGTTTTGGCACCACAGCAAGTTCTATTTTAGCAAGTAGACCTGGACGCATTTTTTTGTCACTGCTTAACTTTTAATGATGCTCAGGAGCACTGTTCTGCTTTGGGCAGCTTCAATCAGCCTTCCTGTCCTGAACTGTGCTAATCCCATGTCATTTGTGATGTCTCCAATCAAAATATTGATCCTGGGTTGATGTTAACAAGAAATTTTGTTTTTTTTAAGTTTCCTTGAGTCGCCAGGGGTAGTTAATGTACTGTAGTGTTCTGCCCTCACATACTGTACATGACACATATTCAGCACAAATATCATCAACCAACTACTGAAGGTAGTTTTTAAGTAATCCACATACTTTAAGTTATGATTAGGTCAAAGTGGGTTGGTTTAAACTAAATAAACAAACCCAGACCTCTGTTAGATCCTCTCCAATCAAATTCTCAATAACGAATTGATTCATATTACAGATATGCTATTTTTCAGGGCACAAAGTATATTTAAGTCATTGTTATTTACATTATGATTCTTGCAGGTCTCTGCTCTATACCACTTTAGCGTGGTTTTAAACTGAGCTGGCACTGTCAAATATAGAAATATATTGGAGCAGAAACCTGAATGATATCGCCAATGTGGCAGAGTGGTCCTCTTTCCTAAAATACCTGTATGTTTGTGAAAGAGCAGTTGTTGCCACATAACTCATCTGTCTTAACATCAGTCTGTGAATCTTGTGCACTGCAAAGTCAATTTCTGAGCATTTTGAACAGAGAGCTGCTCAGACCCAAGAATGTCAGAAAATATTTCTGACATCTGAATCCCGCTCGACACACTGCATTTAAGACATAAGCACTGTAGCAAATGTAAAAAACACAACTTAAGGATCTACTGTGAGAATTTCAGCATCATTTGGCAATTATCCAGAGCAACATGCACCAGCACATGTGGGTCATGTTGCAGACTGCACGTGTTTAATTTGTGTCAATTAGCATTCTAGCTGGGTGGTGCATTAAATCAGTGAATGATTAAGGTGGATGCTGCCCTTTTTTAAAGACTTTTTAATGGTCTGTTTGTCAGCAATGTTTGTTCAGTTTGCTGTCACATCCTAAGACAGATGGTTGACAAGGCTAACGTTCACGTTCATTAGTCGCAAACAGATTTGCTAAGTTCACAGTTTCCAAAAACATGAGCATGTTCAACATGCACAACGGTGAAAACCACATTAACAGTGCTGTGGCCATGACTCAATAACATGTGCAGTGTTGCCCGATGCACACAGTTTTTATCCTTCAGTTTCTAATTAGATTGATGTGGAATCGAACAAATTAAAGAATGAGACATTTCCCTGTCCAATTGGCTAATTGGATTGGCTGTTAATGGCTGCTAAAAGAAACGTCAAGTTTAATTTCACACTTATTGATATGCAGTTGATGTGGATGACATTAATGTAATGATTATTCATAAGACTCTTCTATTATCATCTCTCTCCCTCCCTCACTTTCTAACACCAGGCATATCATTTAGCTGAAGCACAACCATTAACCAGCACGGTTGCCATAGAAAACTCTCCTTATGATTTACTACCCACTGTTCAAATGAAAGTGCAATTGTGCTACACTGGCTGCCTACAATATTTGTAAGAAAAACTCATGCTGGCTCCAGAGGATTGCTGCATTACAACTGCTTTTCTAAGAGTGCAGTGCAACAACTTTTGCACATTTCCATAGCTCAAGGCTTGAAATAAGATCTGTCTTTAAACTCTCTTCACCTTCTGCTCTGACTGACTGAAGAGGGTGTGAGGTAAAGTCAATGAGTTCACCCAGTAAGTTCATTTGACAGAGCAAAGGCCACTGAGAACATGGTTATCAACAACTCAAAACAAGTCTCTCTTTTAAAAAAAAATGTAAATACAGTTCATGCAATAATCATACAGGAAGATTTATTATACTTATAAATATTAATTACAAAAAAAGACTTCTTATTACAAAATTCTCTATAGAGGATCTTTATAATATTTACATAAAAATAAAATATATTTTATTGCACAAATTGTATTTTATATATGAAGAGATTGTAAAAGAACTATGGATATTTGTGCTTTGATGAAGTAAACCCTTACAATTTTCTTTGTGTTACAGATTTCATTTAGTTTCATAATGCAAAAACAATGGCAAGACAACCATTAGTTCAATTCATTACATCAAACTGTAAAAATACAGTATATATCAAGCATAAAGCAGTGGGATAAGCTACTAATCATTAATTTGTAAATAACTAAATATCAAAACAGATATGAGCCATGAGACTTAATGTTGCAGATGGCTATGATAAATAATTTCTATTTTTTCTGAACTATTATATTCCAAAACTTATTTTCTGAGGAGATGAGATATTTATTGATTCTCTCTGTTAGGTTAAAGAAGTTTAACTGAAGTGCTATAAAACTGAGTTTGCTGAATGACTTGCTGCTCTGACTTCATCTAAACTGATGACTAAACCATTAAAAAAGGACATATTAAATTATGTTCAAGCTTTATCTTACACAAGCTTTAAATATATAAATGATATTTCATATATATTCCAACACATTACACATTTGAAATAAGAAGTACTGTAGAGTTCCAGTCAAAAAATTGGTAGCTCCAAGCAAATTTTAAAAAAGCACTGTGGGAAATTTCCTGTGAGTGTGAAGGGTCTCTGAAGTGATGCTAAAACTTTGACAGTGTCTTGGGATCCTGGGCCTTTAAGGTACATTAGGGCGTCAGTCTCTTGCAGTTAAGGGACCATGGGAAAAGTTAGAAAGTACAAGGTGTGCTTTGAGACACTGATCGGTATCTCAGTCAGCATTCACAAAAGTTTATTCATGAGGGTGCAGTTCATTAACAGAGGAGGTGAAGACAAAAACGTAGATAAACTGCTCACATGTTAAATCTACATACACAGGACACTAATCTCTTATTATCTTATTACACCTTAAACTTTTTGACTCTTTAAAGGAATTATACAATTTTTATATCACAAACTACTCATTTATTTAGGGAAACATCTCAATTCCCACTGCCTAAATCACTAGGAAAGTTGTTATCACACAATACTTAACACTTTGAAATGCATAAAGGGTGGTTTGCAGGTGAGGATGTGTGGGTGCCTGAGTGTGTTGTGCTGACTTAGAAAGATCCAACGAGAGCCTGCAGGGAGTTTGTCAGATGGAGGTGCTTTAACATGTAAACTCTGGGTCCCTGGAGGCCTGAGATATTAGGTTTGGGAAAGGTTTCCTTTGGTCTCCTGAAGCCAATATATCCTGTTGAAAATTGGCTTTCTGGACAAAACACTGTGCAGAGAGAGATAGGAGGCACTAAGCGCAAGGGAATCATCCTCAGAGGAAGGCAGAGAAACAGAGACAAACAAACAGTCACCCCTGTGTGTTTACACTACAGACTCTGCCCATCTTAATGACTTATTTGCTCAGGTGTCGGCTATTCAAATCTTACTTATCATGAACAAGTTGGATACCACCATCAGGGTGAGATAATTCCACTTTATTTCAAAGTAAATCAGCTAATTTCTAGAATGATCCTTGGTCAAGTGATACTGATCTGAAAACAGTCTCAAATAAATGTAATTATCACACTCCATCCGTTCACTCATTTAAAAAAATTAAAAATAAGAGAGCCAATATGAGACCAAAGGACTAGTAAAGTTGAATATTTTATGTAGTGTAAATCTCCTGCGATGCCCGCCTTGTGATGTTTTGCTACTGAGAAAGCCAGAAGTGTTATCCATGATTATACTGGAGAAATATTCGAGGCAGTCAGCAGCCTTTAAGGATTCTCCAACTCTCCTCCACAACCTCCGGCTACATCCCATCATCCAATCTTTGCATGCAGACGCACCTGCAGTCAACATTCCACACCTGGATATTCTGACTTTGAAGAGCAAACTGATTGTGTGGATCAAACTACAACCGAGTGTAATATGACAATATTATTTGTCTAATTAAAGGACCCCACGCCAAATATGAGATTTCACTTTAACAGCTGTTTTTATAACACAGGGGGTAAAAGGGGAAGGATAATAATGGGCTTTAAGCTGTGGTGCTGCAGAGGTGATAAGGACTTTTTTGTGTTTTTTTATATGGGGTGAGTTTTATGGAACAGATGGGCTTCTCTTGCCCTGAAAGAGTGAGAGGTCTGTTAGTTTTCATTCCACTCTCTAATACTTTAATTAGAGGGGATTAAATGGGCAGTAAGTGGCCTGAGCAAGTGATCAAACACTGAATAGGGGGCTAATAGTCTGTACTCTCTAAATAATACTGTGACTTGCTTGTTGACATATGTAAGATTTTAATCAACCAAACACTACAAGACTTTACATCTAAAAGAGTAATTTTCAAAACTGTCAATACAGCATACAGCATTAAGTGAGTAAAGTTTTAGAGGGTATAACTGTAAGCACTAATTTTAACCTTGTTTATCATGGGCAACTAATTGCATTTCAACATAAGCTCTGTTTAAAG
The DNA here is from genome assembly GCA_029783805.1 of Acanthurus tennentii. NCBI lineage: Eukaryota > Metazoa > Chordata > Actinopteri > Acanthuriformes > Acanthuridae > Acanthurus > Acanthurus tennentii. Next base: position 4,602,208 of record JAPZDZ010000006.1, on the reverse strand, counting down.
ATCTGAAAAGGGTCTCAAACACATTTTCTTAAATGCTGTTGCAAATCTATATTATACAGTATATTGTATAATATAGACACATTCATAACACTTATTTTTTCCTTAATTGGTCCAAAATTTAGCTCTTACCCTCTCAGGAATTGTCTCATGGCATCCACAGAAATTCTGGATCTGTATTTATAAAGCAACCCAACAGTGAGGTCAAATATTCTCTACAGCCAACTGAATGATAATGATAAAAACTGCCACACAAATGTTTGTTTTCAACAAAGTCTACACTCACAACAGGTTTTATGACAGGTGCGTAAAAAAACATCATTTTATTTCTATTGTTTATTTGTATTTTGAGTAAAGGGCAATCAAGAATTTTTTTTCCTTATGCCTTATGTTTCTTTTCAGTCAAAAATATATGCATTGATTTTGAATAGCTTCTTTTATCTATTTGTCCTCTTTTCTTTACCTGAAGGTATAAACTGACAGCGGAATAAAAATGGAAATATAATTTATATCTACGCCAAAAACATCTTTTGCAGTGGTGCTTTACATTTGTACTTATTTTTGTACTGCTGTCCTCACTGACCTTCCTCTGTCTCTGTATGGATCTTTACCTCAGATCAAACTACCACATACAGTATAATTTTAAACTTTGCCTCAGTATGAGTGAGCTTTGTGTGGTACAGATGAAAAAAATGTATAAATGTTTTTCAGAAAAGGAAGAATTAGTTGCACCTGCAGACTAAATTTTACAATATCTATTGAGCTTTCTTTCACTATTCTTTAACAACATCTTCAGTCACCTTTTATTTGAGCAACTGGGTACAACATTAGGAATGTCTTTGAGGAGAGACATTTTAAAAATGTGCTCCATAATCCCCACATTTAAACAGTTTTGGTGCCCTGCCCCTTTCTGACAACTGGCTTTTCACCACATCTTTAAAATGTGTTTGGAACAGCTATTAAAACTTTTATGGATCTTACACAGTATGCATATTGATGAATATGTCTGAGAGTGAAACAGATAGTATAATTCATTTTGATGGCTAGTACAAAAAGTTGTAATTTTAGCTATTGGAGACTGTATGGCACTCAACTATCTGTCATCACCTTCAAGTACACACCATGACAAAAACTCTAAGGCTTCCATTCGGTCCCCAATGACTTCTGCCTTCACACTAAGCCTATAATGTCAGCAGGTTGTCAGAAGAGAGAAAGTTATGATTACTCATCTGGCCCTCAGTGTACATTAGCTAATTTCAGTTTACAGAGATCACTGCAGTAGTAAGAACAAACCTTGGTTAAAATAAACTTTTTTATTTTATGGTCAGAGAGAGAAAAAGTCGAATCCTGGAAGAAACTGGTTACATTACAAAGCCTTTTGAATAAGTAACGATCTCCATGTGTCTCTATGCGCTCTCGGCAGACACTGGAAGGAAACAGGATCCAGCTGTGACTTTCCACAACAGGAATGTTATGGTTTGCAAGGAGAAGAATCAAGAACTGGTGTTACAAAGACAAAGATGAGAGGAAGAGGGAAAAGAGCAAAATGCTATTGTTATCCGTCTCACTTCTCCTCTGTCAGCCTCTAAACTGAGCCTTCACTTTAGCTTGAGTTTCCTGGTCTTGGTTTTCTTTAAGTTGGTCTTTCCTTAAATCCCTCCATCCATTCTGGAGATCTAGCAATCAAAACCAGGTTGCTAAAGATGGACTAGAGGAACCCAGGAAAGAATGAAAAACAGGATGGGAAGGTTCTTTCAATCAGAAGGTGGAAAAAAATGCAGCTCGGCACACAAACATGCTCTGCTGTCTCTTTTGACAATCAGTCACAAATCTGAGAAAATCTTGGAATTCAGACTTTCTTTCTAGAAATATGTCATGAGTTAAATTTAAATCAATACCATGTGATTTAACAGAAATTCATCACAGGCTACACAGGACTTCCAAGAAACATTTAGCAAGAAATATTTCCTGCTAAACATATTTAGCAAACCTACCATTTCTCATTAGGTTCCAGATGCACAGCCGTTTAAGCTTTTTCAAAATCAATTTGTTTGTGTCTCTTTCCCTCCAGCTTTGGAAAAAGAAATGTACGTGCTGTCAGAATGAAATTCCTCTTCCACTGAGCACTGAGGTCATGTTTAATGAAAAAAATTAGAAAAAAAAACCCACCCCGCCCACTGGTGATGTGTTGCCGTCTCCTCACGAGGCAGCTGTCCTCAGATGACTTCCACCAGGAAGAGGCTGAGTAAACAGAGAAGGAAAGAGGGATGCCTCAGACTGCCTAGGGAACAGCACAGCATCAGCTCACGAATCAATGGTATTTTGAACCAGGGAGAAATGTAGCTTGCTGTGATACACTAAACCAAACTGCATTCGCTATCTCCCACCTGTGGAACAAACTTGTGTAAGGGGAGACTGTGTGGGGTGTTTCTGCTTTAGATGTGGAGATTCCTGACAGTCTGGCCTCAATCACAGCCATTATTAACATCACAATTAAGGACATTAATAATAGCTGGAAAGCAGGGGAGACGGTGAGAGGAGGGTAGATAAAGAAGTTTTGTAATACTTGGCATACATTTGTTTAGGGATAAAAAGGCCGACTGAACATTTTAAAGATATAGGGGCAAATTGCAATGCATCGACTGCTTTGCTCCATCGGCCCTCACATCATTTGATGCTTTTCAGGCTTTGGCCCTGTTCTACATGTGCAGCTTAACTAATTTAGGCTAATATGTTACTATCAGGCTAAGATAATCCTAAAAAAGTCAAATAATGTAAATGTAGTTTGAGGATTGATGTGTTAGTTGTGGATGAAGTTATTAAAGTTATTTTAATGAGAAAAGCTGAACTGATCACGTGATCACAGCACACAATGAGGCAAGAGATTTATGAACAAACATTGCATACATTTCGTCTTACATTTACATTTAATTAAATTTTCATTAATAATTAATCAATAATAAATTAATGCCATGTGTTTTGGCTCACTTAAATCTCTCTCTCTCTGTAAAAGTCTTTGATTTAAGTCTATATATTTTAATTCTGCATTTACATAATGCATAAACTTACATAAACTAACTTTGAGTTGGTTCTTTTTTAGTTGCATGCTTAAACTTTGTTTAATATTTTATAGTGTTTACATGAACAGGTAACTTTGTAAAAACAATTTAGATATGATATTTCTCAATGATCTGTGTGTTCTCATTTAAAATCAAAATTAACAAACATCATTCTTCCATTATTTATCTAAGAAAGTGAGTCATTTGTAACTGAAAATTAGTGTATGGCTGAAAAGACTGGATCCTATCAAATCCCATGTCTGGATAACTCAACTTACAGACAGACTTTCCTCTGATGTTCACAGTGTTGATGGCTGTGGGTTTTGTCGTCTCTTTTTTGTGGGCCATATTCTATCAGAGGCAACATGAGAGAAGGAAATAAGGAAATGGAGAGTGGAGGATGCCTGCTGTATGCCTCTGCAGTAAAATAGATGAAGAACACATCAGCAGGAGGAAAAAAAAGGGAGAGAGGGTGATGGGAATAGAAAAAGAAAGTATGCAGGTGGTGCAACACTGCCACCATGTGAGAACATCTAGATAGTCGACAGAGTGGATATTGCAGCCTTGCCACTCTTATTTGCTCCTGGCAGCCTCATGTCTGTCCATCAGCAAAGAGCCACTACATGTATCTTGCTTGTTCGACACCTGTTAGTGGGAGCTGTGCCCTTTTTATGAGTGAGGCTTTATGTGGCTTTCAGCCTAGATCCCTTGTCAGACTTACATCCCCATCACTCCAACCTTTGACACATTCCCTCCTTGTTTACAGTGAGGAACGCTTTGCCAGTACATTTCATGTCAGTCAGCAAAATAAAAGCCAAAGAGGTGCCAAGAAACTGTCAGAGTCAGAGTAAGGGAGAACAGACAACCATCGCGGTTTGCTGCTGAACTGGTCTACAGACACTTTTTCAACATGAACTGTCGGCTGTGGAGAAAAGATGGAAGTCTTATGGATGGTCTAGATGAACGTAAAAGAGACTGTGAAGATCTTTAATGTTATTCAGATTTTGCTGACCTTTATTGAGGCATGTTTGCAGGCTTTTCCGAAAAGGGCAAAATGAAAAATTGGAGCAAGTCATCATGGTAGACGAGGAGAGGAAACAGCTTTTGAAATGCTGACGATGTGTGTAATGCATATGAGCTGCTTACAACACAAATACTGACGCAATAAAAGAGCTCTTACAGAAACATGGAAACAAAATCACAGAGTGACACTGGTGATCAGTATAAGGAAATTTAAGACAGAATGCAACAAACTTACTTATATTTTCATAACAACCTTTTATTTTTAAATATGGATAGTTATGTTGATTAGGGATGGCTCGATCCGATCCACTGGATCGGTATCGGGCCCAATTCAGGCCAAAATGACTGGATTGGGTATCTGATTTTTTTATTAGAACACGTCCGATCCGATCCATAAACCCAAACTATCTAATATATCCTCAACTTCACTTTGCTCGACATGCCGTTACACAGACGAGCTGTCACCATGGTTGCCATGTGCCTGTGTTTTCGCCACGTGAGCAGAAGCCCGCAGAGCTGTAGTCATGTCTGCCGTGTGGAATTATTTTACGTTAACGGAAGAGAAAAGTAAAACAGCTGAGTGCAACCTTTGCAAAATGAGTGTCTCAAGGGGTGGTAGCAAAACCGGACATTTTAACACAATGAACTGAATAAAGCATCTGAAGAAGCATCATGG
>JAPZDZ010000006.1:4567967-4583977 GCA_029783805.1 Acanthurus tennentii | reverse complement strand
TGAAGTACTACATTTTCTTACTTAAAAAATACAGATACAGGAGCAATAAATGTACTTAAAAGTATCAGATTAAAGTATTTACAGCTCATCAAGGACAAGGGCTGGTGTGGCTGGAAAGGACCTGATATTTGGGATCAAACTGTGTATTATAATCTGTGTCTGCCTCAGAGGCCAAAAGTCATCTGAGCTCTTCAAATGGACCTATCAAGATTTTTTTTTCTTTAAATATACTACAAACAAAACAGTAGATGCTTTTACTGATTGAATTCAACACATGAATATGTCAAAATCTTAAATTTACTGACATCTCCCAATAGGGCACATAAATCTAAAGCCAACCGTTCTCGTCCACTCCTGTGACTTGCCCAAAGCGGGTCCCGAGTGCGAGTGCACAGCCTGAACCTCAGGCCTATGCGCTCGCATATTAGTCCGCCGCGGAGAAATATTCAGAAACTACATCTGTGTGTGGTTGGTGGATATATGTGGAATGGATCTAGCTTCCAGCGTGCAAGGAGTAGGAAACAGCCTATGATGTCACGACGAAGACGGCAGCGGTGGACCCCCCCTCCTCTTGGAAAAACTTATTGGATCTATACGATTCACGTAAATGGCCTATTTTGAGTTCAAAATGGCAAATTTCGCCAAAAAGCAACTGATTTGCATGTATGTACTTTGCAAGTATAGGAACCCTGCACATTTACACAAGGACCTTTAATTTCACAGAAAGGCCAGAAAACCTCAGCAGAGGAATCAAATATCAAGCAGAGCATTGAAAATACTACATAGGGTCATATTTATCACTTCAGTTAGTTAAAGGCTACAGTCAAAGCTGCAAATCAACTAGAAAAAAATGGCAGTTAAGCACAATCAGATTTCTAAGTGGAAGACCTAGAGCCAAAATGGCAAATTAGAGTAAAAATGGGAGGTTGTACTTAATCAAGCTGCCATGAACAAAAACCTTGGGCTAAGTAGTACAATACCAGCACTGAAGTAATGACTGGATTCTGGACGTCAAAGTAAATAATGTTACTCACAGAAAATTACATATATAAAGCTCAGTTGGGGTGAGTTCATCTGTGGTGGGTCACTGGGGGCCCAACAATATTCTTAAGCCCTGGGTCCCTCTGACATATAGATGGCCATGATAAAGGCGTCTTTGTGTGCTGAATGTCTCTCTATGAGGTAAATGATACACCTGAGCAGACTGTGAATGTGTGTTATCACAGAGATTATTCACAGGCAAACATCACCACCCTGTGGCCAAGGACAGTTTTCATCCCATAAAAAAGAAGGTAAATGATCCTGCAGTGACTGGTTACCTACATGTACCTGTGTCATCAGTAAGTGACAATGTTGCTATAAAATCACACTGTAGAGCTTCAATCAAAGCAAGCAGATCCTGAGGCTTTTTGAGTATATAATGCTGATTCTAATGTGCTTGAGACTACAGCATTAGTGTGTGTGGATGGTCGTCTGTGTGCGGGGGGGGGGCAGAGGAAGTTAATGTCAGCACAGGCCAAACTTGAAATTGATGAGACTCATTGGTGCTTTCCCATCAGCTGAGAGCCTTGAGACATCTGCAGCTATGAATCAGTGCCATCGACACAACCATTTGACAAGAAATGAGACGTAGCTTAATGACAGTCTGGCAGCGTTTAATGGCTGTTGGAGACACACTACTAAAAGACGGTTTAAACGATGACTCATTTTATGTGTCTGAAAAGCGCTCATCTGCTGCCTTAAGTGGAATGTGTTTAACAACGCTAATACATTCCTCTGATCTGGGAGATGAATTCAACTATTGATTTTTTTCCCCCTCGCCTCCCTCAGTTAAATCACAGGCTGAGCCACCAGAAAGCACCCAGAAACTTTAAGCATCGCATTTCATCCATCCAGACAGGGGTTTCTACATTGGTTCACCACACACTTAAGATTAGCCAACTCATCAGTCAATAGTACTGAGATTTTTTAGCTCCTTGGAATATTACATGGATGGGTGGGGGCTTAATGAACACCTTAATGTCTTTGATGGAATGGGAGATTGAAAGATATGGTTAGACGGGCCAGTGTAAAGAAATGACTCATTCATCGTTCATCAGATCATATCATGTTTCTGTTCTGTACTGCAGCACAGAACCCAGAACCTTCGCTCATTTCATATCACAATGGTCTTGCACATAACTGAAGTTCTGAACCTTAAAACTATGTATTTAGGATCACATGTGTAATGCTCTAACCGCAAAAACTACTCTATTACTTTGGTAAAAAAGTTGACCATCCTCTTTAAAACACACAAAAATGTGTCGTGCCTTTAAAGCATTTCTTTAATTTTAACTGAAATGAGCCTCTGGTTTTAGACGAGATGTAATAATTCTTCCTGTAAACACCTAAAGCCATCATGGGATCAGTTTAATTACAGCAGATTCTCTTTCACAGTCCATAAGGGGAAAACAAAACCCTCTCTTGTCTTAATTTAATTCCATGTGAAGCCTTTTAAATGTCCCAAAACTGAAAAAAAACGATGTGCTCTGATGAGGGATTTTTTAGAAGAACAAAAGATCTTCGGAGAAATTAAGTGCAAAAGACCATATTTACACAGCAGTCAGTTTCCTCTCTGGGTGGAAAGCTCAAATGCAAATGCAGCAAATGCCTAAAAGCATACTTCTCTGTTTAAAACTTGTGTGCTCTTCCTTTTTAGTAACTAAGCAACAAACTAACAATTTTTAACCTTTACGTATCACATTATACTTTAACTCAGGGGTTGGCAACCTGCAGCTCTTTCATCGCTCTGCTGCTGCTCCCAGTGTCTTTGAAAAATAAGTAATGAGTATTAAATTTAAATTCATTTTATTTTATTTCGTTTAATTTTTAAAATGTAATTCTAAATTTGAAGATTACGGTGCTCTTGTAACATTAAAATAAAACGTGATTATTTTCTGTTTCGTTTTTCTTTTTTCTTTTTTTGTCGCTCAAAATATGCGTCACAACCGCGACACGTACGACACCCGCCGGCGCGCAATTCATTGAGCTTTTCAAGCCCCGGTAGGCCAACCATGAATAATTCCAAGAAAAGAAAAGTTTCTGAAGAAAAATAGAACGTTTACCAGACAGCAAATTTAAGACATCACTTAAGCCGCGACGTACTAAATCGCCAGCGTCTTTTTTTTGGAGTTCAAAATGTTCAAAATGTTCTTGCTGCATGCAGAAAAAAAAACATTTTCTCTGTGGTTCACTGATTTCATGAATGCAACACACTATAGTTTTTTATACATAGAATAAAGGTTAAAAAAAAACAGAGAGATATGCAGTGTCATCTTCATTTTAGATGTCGAAAGGGTTTTGCGGCTCTCTGGGTTTTCTTTTCTGCGGGAAACGGGTCCAAATGGCTCTTTTAGTGTCTAAGGTTGCCGACCCCTGCTTTAACTAATAGCATCCAGGCTTCCCACCCTGACTGTGATGTCGGGGTAAATGGCCACTGTGCGAATATGGTCTATTTCACTGACTTACTCAAATTATTAAAAAGAGCCTTTACCAAAATACTGCAGGTGAAAACCTCACAACGGTGATGATGTTCATGTATTCTCCTAAAATTATGATTTTACTGTTTCATTATGCAATAAAACTAGTATATTCTCGTAACTGTTAATCAACAAAACTGCTTTAAAATCTTCTGTGAACTATGAGACGATACACAGTCACATCTCTCGGCTGTTTTGTTAACCAAAATTTCAAAATATTGGGCAATTAAGCACCAAGAAGCAGCACCTCTGATAAACTGGGGCACTTTTTCTCATCTTCACTGAATAAGGAATAATAAAAACTAAAGCCTGCAAAGACCTTTACTTTAACTGAAGTGTAATTCAGCCCAGCCATCTGACAAGGCCACAAAGTGTTTAGAGCTGAACATCCCTCCACCAGATAATTTGTCTGAAGGACAAAGTGCTCTTTGATTAAAACTGCTGTGAGCAATGCATTACAGCTGACAAATGACCTCCCACTTATCCCTCTGCACCAGCACTATGATAAAGCTCTATCCTCACACCATGCCTAATAGGAGCCACTGTCACCTTATAGGGACCCAATTTAACACAAAACATGTGGTGGAAATTAAATGACGATAGCCTTCTAATGGGCACACAGTCAGCCGGGCCTCTGTCATGATCTGTGCCTGCTTGCAGTGTTGGTATATAAATTGTTGCTTTTAGGAAGTGTTTTGGTGAATCAAACTCTAATCTTTGGGTGGCCTCAGACAAGAAGGTTTTTTTCCATGTGTCACTAGCACAAAAATAGAGAAAGAAAACAACACAGTGAATGTTTTGTGTTTTCTGGGTGCACTGACAGACCCTCTTGTCTTCACAGTTTGACATTTGCAAATTTTGCCAGCAAAAGTGGAAAAGGCTGGTGGAGAGCTGACAGCCAGAGGCTGATTGTTGATAAATGGTTGATCGCTACAACCCCTCCATCACCATAGTCTCCAAATATACACATGCCTCCCCCCCACACACACACACTAACCCTGCCCATCACTCTTTCACTGCTCCCCATGAAGCACTCTCAGAGCCAGACTGAGTCAACACAACCTCTAAAAACAACAAATCCTCTACTCTCTGCTGAAGGACCGACCTTAAACAGCCAACATAGCCAGGAAAAAAACCATCCTAGTTCAGTGTTTCAACCTTTTTGCATTTAAACTAGATAAAGCATTGAGAAGAGCAGTGAAAAACAGTGGTGATGTAACACCTTTGGCTCTGGAACAACAGCAAGTCAATTGCCAATCTGAGATCAATGGACTTAAAACCTCAAGTGGGCTTTAGTTTATCTAATTCTGTGAAGTAGTGGAGATGTAATGTTGACTGTAGATTTGACAGAAGCACATTGCTCGCCTTTGGGTGACTGACAGATTTGAAAAAGAATCTAAATCAATACAGCATAAAAACCTCTTTGCTAAAACTTTCATCATAAACACAGGGACCAAGTGAAGCAAAGGGTGAATGAGTTAAGCTTTAGAACTGAGCTTGCCTCAAAGAGCACAGGTGAAGGAGAATCTGCAGAAAAAACAAAATAACAAACAAAACAAACATACACAACAGCATGATTTTATCTAATGTACCTAGTTTTTACTGATAAAATGATCCACATATTAAAACTTTAGTTTCTTTGTCATAAGTATTAATCTCGAGTTTTATAGAATAAATGAAATGCAAAGGTAATAAATCCACAGTTATGCCTTTCTCATAGTGCTTGGGTGTTTCAAAATATCACCCACGAGTGAAGAAAAAATCTCATAACATTCAGATCAAGATGTTCCATTAATAATACGATGAAAGAATTCAACAATACAATTCCGATGTAAAAGAAAGCCTATTATCCTTTAAGATATTGGAGATATCTGCAGGATGCTACTTACTTTCTACTTTTAAAGCTTTAAAAAGTTTTTATGGCCCATAAATGTGGCAAATACTCTTTTATGGAATGAATGATGAGGTCAGTTAATACATTACCAAACAATGCTGCATCATTGTTCCTAGGAAGGTGTGCTAAAATAATATTTGCAGCTGTGCTTCACTGATTTCTTTACTTGTTTCAGGGTGTTTATTCCATCAGTAGACCCTGGCAGGCTGGTTTTCCAGCTCCTTTTCCACTAAATAAACCCTTAAAGTGACTACCACTGGCAGGCGTTGTCAGATATACAAATATGTGTTCAGTGTAAAAATAGACTGTCAGAATCTCAGCCAGGAATGTATTTAAGGAGGCCAAATAAAAACATCATATATGAGCTGAAACAAAACATCATGACCCAGAAACACATTTAGAGTACATAAAGTATATACACTCATATAGACCCAGTAGCACATTTGTTTCTATCCACAAAATAGGTTGAAATCTTGAATTCTCTAAAGGACAAGGCCAATTTCTGATGGAGACAGCATCAGTGAAAAGACTAAGAGTACATTTCTCTTTCATTCTCTCTCTGATCTCAGTGAGCGGGGCCTCAGGTGAAGACAGCTGTCACCCTGATATACAGCCCCCGGCAGCCTCAGTAATGTAGGCCAAATTGCCTGAGTCGCTGGAAATGATGCAGTCATTGTGGAGGAAATTGGAAATCAATTCTTGCCATCACTGAACATAACTCCCTTTTTTAAGCAGAGCCAGGGCTCAAACGTATTTGTGTTGGCTACGACAGCTCCAACAAAGATACCACTGTGTAGAAAAATAAAAGCAGACAGGAGCAGGATAAAGAAATGAAAAAGGAAACAGCTGGAGGGGTAGCAAGGCAACATGGGTAGTTTAAACCAAATTGTTACATATACACTTAACCAAGCTTGACATGTCATACATGTGGACATGCGCACACAACTGGTACACAAGTAAGCATGCTACTGTAGAATCAGAAATACTAAAGTCAGCTGTTTTTTTAACATGCTTTTGCTTACCAGACAGGGATTATATTGGGTCTAGATTATAGAATGTATTTTGTCATGAATCTTGTCCACATGTGACCTTTTGAGGTAACTCACATGCTTATCTCTTAGTCTGATGCACATTTACTGGTCAAAGAGCGAACAACTGCTGTTTACCTGTGCAGGTAGACACTGACAGGTGCATCTTCATAAACTACCACGCAGGGAGCTGGAGGGAAGAACAGCGAGAAAGGCAACATATAAGGTCTGCATCAACACCATCTACAGGTACTAGCTTGAGAACCTGACTAAAAATGTAGGAGCATCTCTGGTTATGATGAACTATGATGATGAGGAGTTGCAGTGCCTTTGTATATGTGCTGTATATGTTTATATATGCTGACAAATCTCTAAGCAACATCTCATGCCTGGAATATTATTCTCTGAGTATAGAATCGCTAAACAATAAGGCTTTCTCCATTGCTTCAACATTTTGACCTCAGAATATAGATTGCCCATTAGAAGATTTATCATAAGTAGGTGTAAGTAGTGTTTTGAAATGAGTTTTCTGCTTGAGAAAAACAGGTTAGATTTCCTGAGGCTAATCATAACACGGTTCACAACTCTATTTATTCCTTCAAGGAGACTTTTCTGTCCCACAAGATAGAGAAGTTAAAGCAATAATAGTGTGTTATGGAATCATAAATAAGCAGCTCTTTGTGGAAACCGTAAGTGTTGATATAGCGCATGTAGCTCATGTAGGGCATAGCATAAGGCATGACACAGTAAAGTGCTTGTGCATGCTGAACGCTTCATAACGACAATCCCAAGGGCGCCTGGGCTCAATAAGAAGCAATCAGCAACAGCAGCACGCCCTCCCCAGCTTTCCATCTTCCCACAAGGCGCTGCTTCAAGTCAGCCCCCATCCATTATGCATCAAACCTGCACTACAAATCTCCTCAAATAGAACAGAGTGTCAGGTATGATAAAGAACAATCGACCAAGGGGAGGGAATCAAAGCACCAAAGATTTCCAGGATGAAAAATTTTCCACTTGTTTTCTGATGTCAGTCTTTGTTGTTGTTGGGTTTTTTTTTGTTTGTGTAGTTATTTGAGTTGTATGTTCATGTCTCATGGGATGTTTGCCGAGGCGCAAGTCATCCGTCATCCTAATTGGTTGTGTTTAGAGTGCAACTGTTGTGTTTGATAGAGAAGCTTTTCCACTCCTTCTGGTCCAAACAAAGCTGCGGCTCCACCATCAAAGATCGATAGCTATGTAAATAGAGGTAGCCACAGATGTGATTATGCCAGCCTTGTCTGTTCGTTTTTGCTTCAGTCTGCTCAGCTGCTGGAACCTGGTGTCCCTCATCTTTATATGTCTTGAGCCCAGTCAGACTGAACACAATCACAGTATTAAGATGTTATTGGGTGTGTTAACATACAATGAAAACTCACAGGGTTGCTGCAGCACTTATAGAGAACAGGTTCAGTTCCTTTGTATCAGGATACACGAGTAATAACAAAAATGCCTTTTTCATAAAAACTGGAATTTAAGGAGAAAAACATGTCCCTAAAAAGCACAAAGCTTTTAAATAAACCTCAGGAACTGAACAGAGAAAGGCTAAACAAGAAAGATGATGTTTCACTGTGTAAAAGTTGTTTACAAGAAGTTTAAAAAGCCCAACAGTCAGTAAACAAAAGTGCACCGTGGTTCCAACCACAAAAAAAATTAGATGCCACATAAATGGAATTAACTATGTCAGTGTACTTGAGCTTGCAAAGAAAAAACAGAAAAAAAAAGTCTTAAGGAAAATATAATTTCTTTACAGTAAAATAGCTTTTATGGACACAATTACATCTAAATATGGGTTTTGTGGAAGCAAATGGAAAACAGACTTTGTGTCAGATTCAGCTGAAACGGGGGAAAATTAAGGAAATCTCTTTTTTTCAGGAGAGGCACTTACTGGGCCACCGTTTAGCTCACTTGGTAGTGCACGCAGCCCATATATGGAAGGCTCAGTTCCAGCTCTGACCTTTTGCTGCATTTCACTACCCCCTCTCTATCTCCCTGTTTCAACTTTGTCCTATCAAATGAAGGCCAAAAGCCCAAAAATATAAATATATATATAAAAAAAGGAGAGGTACTTACTAAACATTTTATTTTAAATATTAAAATATAAATATTTAAACTTAAATATACTAATAAATTTAGTTCTATGATAATTTACTGATTGGATATATTTTTACAATATGAGTTGAGTGACATTCCTTAAACTCTTTCAGGCAGGCTGTACTTATCTGAGTTTACAGTGAAGGGCAAAGTCAGCCCCTGGTGATATATTAGACAGCAAGGAACTATGGGAAATTCATCTTTGTCAATCTACTACTTTACATGGTAACAGTATTGCTTGTAACGGCCCATTTTTCACTCCATCTAATCTTCTCACACCTCCCATTTCCTCCCACACTCTCCTGTCAGTTGGACATTTAATGACACTGACCAGCCATTACTCATAATAATGTGGATTATCCCAGATATCACATCACTTTTTACAACCCAACTCGGACTTTCATTTGGTCATTAAAATTTTATTCACCGAGTTTTTGGAATTGTTTCATTAAAAGTTTCAGAACATCCTTCAACTTACAATACAGTTATTAGTAGGTTGAAGTCACAAAGAATTGTGAAAATTAAAACATCCTTACTGGAAATAAATCAGCTTTTGGTCATTTGTCATTTGATGTAATGCTTAAAATGATCAGCTGCACAGAAAAATTGTAAGAAGCTTAAAGTTGTGCCACAAAACAAGACTGAACCTCTCTCCTACATTCAATGTTGTCAGTGCTGGTTACTATGAAACATGACATGAGCATGAGAGTCATTTGCAAACCTTAACAAAGAACTTTCAGTGTCCTTAAAGGACGACAGTCATAATAGCTTTGGAAGGAACTGTTTTCAATAGACAGGGTGAAATGAGGATTCATTCATTCAAAATGAAAAGTTAACTAAATGCTAGTCTACAAAAAACAGTTACAAAACCAGTTAAGCTAATTATTACCTTGCCGTCATTGGCTGCATGCAGCCTGAGCACCAAAACAAAACAAACACCATGTTCCTCAGTGTCAGCCTCAGCAAGCGTCACGGCACAGACCTCTTCCTGTTAATCCTTAGCTTACAAAACTAACACCTAACTAACTACACAGACAAATATTGCCCTATTGATAAGAGCATAAGATAAGGAATCATTTATTTACATGTTTTTGTTTTTTATTTTATGTCAAAAGACATATTACTTATTGTGCAATATTTTTAGGAGAACAGGTGAATTCAATTTGGGGGCCTAACACCAACTTGAGATTCTCTGTTAAAGGATTTAAACATATTTTTCTCATCAGTAATGTAGAAAAAAAAACAAATTCCTGGCACTTATTATGCTACATACATGAACTTTTTGGTCAGATCTTTTTTGTAATGAGACACTAACAACTACCTAATTTCTTCACTCTGCTGTCAGTGCTATGTATAGGAACAGTAGCTGTCCTCATTACAGCACTGCACACATGCAAAGCAGAACATCTGGACACCCACAGCAGCTCAGTGTGGCAGGTGTGTATTAAAATGTAGATTAAGAAAGCACAGAGAGAGGCTTAAGTCAAACTAAAGTCATCAGGATGAAACCTTGACAGTCCCTCCCACCAACCATCACACACACACTCATGTTGCTGTTGATGCTACCTTTCAGGGCTGTCTTCCATCTGCTTGGCCTTCACTGCAGCTGCAGCCAAGAGCCGCAGCAGCATATGTCAGTGTTTGGATTGGACAGCCAAGCTGAGCTTTCTGGCTCAGCCTTTCATCTGGTCCTTTGATGGGCCTCATCGGCTCTGCTGTAGATGAGAAGGTGGACAGTGAACATACTTCATTAATGCACTTTAAGTGCAAACAAAAAAAAAATCCTTAAATGTCATTAAGCCTTATATTTGGTCTTTTGTTTTAACTAAATTAAATGAATTATGCCACGTTACTCTTTATACTTGGCCGAGGAGTTATTATTAGTGATATGGTGTTTCTCTCCACACTGATAAAAATATCCTGCTTAATCTACTTAAAAAAAATTAAGGCAACTTTTTGCACAAGATTTTTATGTAATTCACACAAGGCTCATCTTTTTTGAACTACTCAATGTTTCTCAGTAAGAAATACATTTTCCAAGTAAAGTCAAGTAAAGTTTCAAGTAAAATCTACTTAGTGTTTCCATGTAAAGTCAACTTAAAATCACTTTACATACAAATAAGTAGTTCATACATAGACCGGTTTTGCTTGATTTACATAGTAATCTCATACAAAAAGTTACCTTAATTTTAAATAAATCAAGCACAATTTTTCTCAGTGAAATATAACAGCAATCTATTACATTTTATGATACCTTTTATATAAAACTAACATTTTTGTCACAAAGTAATTAAAGTTAACAGGACTCAATATCTGCCCCACAGATTTTGAGCTGTGTATGAGATAAAAAAAAAAATATTTTATGGAAAAGTGATTAAGTCACCAAACTTGAAAGGTTTATTGTCTGTATATCATGTGTTCACAAAAGCTCATGACAATCCACAAGAAATGCTGGAGAAACGTTCGGAGCCAATATTTCATAACACAGATATATGGACACCCCGAGGCTCCACTCCACAACTAGGCAGAAGGTATATTTCAGTTTCTTAGGGTAGCTTAGTTCCGGGGAATATATGAGGCCCATTAGGTAGGCACAAGCAAGGGCAACATTCGGAATACCAAAAACGACCTCTGTTTCTTCGATGGCTATTCCTGTTTGCACGTCAAAACCTCCATCCCTGGTTTTGCTGACCACAAAGATGTTGAGAAAAATGTAGGAATAGCCTCTTGGACAGCTGCAGCATCATCATTCATCATCAATAATCTGTGAAATATACCGGGGGGGTGGCGCCTGCTCAGCCAGCAGCTGAGTTTACAACAATTTCAACAATTTTACTTACCTTAACTTTCAGATTCATGGCACACCAAGATAAACAGAGTTCTTGATTTCGGCTTGTTCGTAAAACCTCACTGTACACTATGGTTGTGAAACTACAACCGCAGACTCGACTTGTCATTCACATGAACTTCGCCTCACCTGTTCAACACCGCTCATGATAGCTTGCGGCTAAGCTAACGTTAACTTAGCGCCAGCAGGCAAAGATACTGTGACCGGACTTTTTGACCGGTAGTTTTTAACGTGACATTATCGTTTTAAAATACATTTTTTTCCATTCAAAGTCAGCAATTACTGACTAACGGGAACCCTGTTACGTTAATTTGTTAACATCACACTACAGACCTTCAACAGTTAGCCATAAAGTCACATGCTAACATGTTCTTAACAAAAAGCCTATGGTTACGTTAACGTAATTTTTACGTTACAGCAATAAGAAAAGTGGAAATACTGTTACACACGTATATACTACTTGGTAACTTTATTCTTACCTTAAAATGTCCGGCGGGGTGGCAGTGAACACCTGGCTGCAACGGTGGCTAACTTCGCAGTAATGGCATTGATATGAGTGACAGGCATTTGAAACGGAATCACGTGACTCCACTCACTTCCCAAAGTAAATTTTACAATAAAATGTTTTTTGTTTGAGTGGACATTAGAGGATTGGCTGAAATTACATAAACACATCTTGTTAAGGAAAAATGCACAATGTATTGTCTTTTTAACAAACAGTTTTTAACACATTAAGTCCAGGACAAAATTGTTATTTGTAGAGATTAAAACAAACATTCTATTGTTTATATCATAGGTTTAATTGTGTTACATTTACATCCTCCCAGAATCATTTTTTTTAATGCGCTGGTATTGTTGTTATTCTTAAGAACTGCTGATTTGCGTTTTAAACTTAAATTACTAGTGAAACTACATTTGGAAATTCTCTATCCCTTTCAACTCTTTATTTGAGTCCACACTTTCTCTTCTACCCACATTTTGGCCCTTGGCAAGGCACCACTGAAAGGTATTTGGCAAAGTAGGGGCCACATTAACACAAAATTTGGTGTAGACATTCAAGGCATGAATCTATGTGACTTTAGTTAAACCTTATGTGTATTTATGGTGTATATAAATTAACATGCAATGCTCTTTAAGCTCAGGCTATGGCTTGCATTATCATTCAAGCCATAGCCTGAGTCACACATCATTACTACACAGCTCCATAACGATACCAAGTTCAAAACCCGTCACAGGAATTTAACAGGGACAAGTTTGCAAATAGATGTTTGCTAAGGTCACGTTTGTCATGTTACAGAATGTTTCCACACCCATAATGTTATTCCTCATCAGAAAGGTCTTGAGATATGAAATTATGAAAAAAATAATGCATGAAGGGTATCAGAGAAAGTCAGTTCCATGACATCTGTATCAAAATAGCAATTACACGCTGGCCTAATTTATAACTACAAATGTAGAGTAGGGTTACAGAGACTGTAAACAGTCTCGTCATGCAAAGGTCCCTGAATTTTAATTTTACACACACACTCTCTCACTCACAATCTCTCAGGATGCTAGCTGCTCAGTCAGGTGCTGAAACCTTGCTATTGCTGATTTAACTGGAAGACACATTCTCTGTGTGTTTGTGTGGCAATGTCAGTATGTCTCCAAAGCTCCTGAACAACACACTGAACTGTCACTCAAACCTTATCTTGACTGACAGTCAACTCTTGCTCTTGCTGTGGAGAAACCAGTCTTGGATCTGTCACAGACCATCCTGTCTTTTCATACAAATGGCTTGTGGCTTGAATCCCACCAACAGTGAAAAAATTAAAACATCTACAAAGTGCTCTTGAACAAGGCATTAGGTCTTATCCCAGAGCCTTCATGGACAAACACATTTCAAGTAGGGACAGGTCACATTTTTGAATTTTCAAATTATCATTTAATTAAATTTTTTTTTTTTTTTTTTTTTTTAAATCCAACAATTGTGTTGTCTTATAAGAATAGATTTTCCTTGTTTTTCTACTTACCACTTGCAGGCAACCGTGTTGGAGGTGGTCCTTTTCTTCTTCTTCAGAGGCTGTACATTAGCAGTTCTACCATGCTGCCATTGTTTACTTTAGGCAGGTAGCAAGAGGGAGCAGTAGAGAGGAGCGGGCCATGGGCGTGGTCATGCCGGTGACCTCATGAATATTAATAAAACAGTGCATATTAATCAGGCCAAGGGTGTACTGTACTGTAAGCCATTTAAAGACATGAATTAATTTATATCTTGAAGAAAAGTTCAAATTTGTCATTGTGACTACCAGAGAGAATATTTTAGGGCCTAAATGGCCATGGCAAACAATTGTGACATGGTGTTACAAGAACTTTCCAAACAGGTTTAGATATCCTAGGATAAGCTGAGAAGTAAAAGAGATACAATTTATTTTACATTTTATAATAAGATTAGTCTAAGAGACAATCAAATGGCTCATTTGATGAGACAATGGCAAAACACAGAGATTAATGATAAGAAACATACCTAGGTACAATACCAGGGGTAATGATAGCAGAGGCACTACTCTGTGACTTTTAAGTGTGAATGTGCTACCTTATGAATATGAAACAGGGCAGAAGTGAACAAGAGTTTGCATAGCCGAAAATCCTTTGTACTTTATTCTTGTTATCTCAACTATCAAGGCCGGTAATACACAGCGTGTAGCACCCAGGTCACACCTACAAACCTAGCTTAGAAGAACCAACCAAAGGTGATTAAGTTTAACACTCCCATTCTCTGTTCCTGACAGATACTGAGTGTCTTTGCTGCAGGTCAAAGACAAAGAATCAGATACAGAAGTGGTTTGAAGCTGTAAAGTCTAGTTATAATCCCTATATAATCCTCCACTCATGGCCAACTTTCATCCACTTTGTCCCCGGAGGAGATGGAGAAGACAATCCTACCGGGTCCTTCAGCTCAGTGCCATGATGAAAAGCTCTATCTGATTTACTATTGCAGCTAATTGGAGCTCCACTGTGCTAATTAAATCAAGAAGCCACCTGGCGTGTGACAAGTGTGTGTGTCCTAAAAGTGATGAAAACTTTCAATTCATGTTTATGCAGACATTCCAGATGATATTCCAGTTGATTTTTTTTTTAATCCTTTCCATATGCACATGCAGGCTGTCCCTCGTCTCACTTAAAAGCAGCCGATAACATAAGAGCTTTGGCTGCCTGGGTGTCCCAAGCTCCCTGCAATGAAGACCATTTGAAAATGTCAGGCTCCCTTGTTAGCAATTCAAACAGGCAAAGAGGCAATTACGCCATTTTCATGTTTCCATTGAGGCCCTGCTGCCTCCGACACAACTTTGACACCGTGCCCCCATGTTTTATTATGGCCGACAGGAACATTACATTCCTCAGCTGCTATGAAAAACTAACCAAGCCATATTAATACCCCCCTACCAGCCTCCATTCCCACCGCCTCCTCTCCTATCTCTCTCAATCACCACCCTTATCTCTCTCTTTCTGCAGCCCTCACCTCCTCTTTCATTTCCGAGACAATCTATCATTTGGGAAACACAGCGGCATGATTGTGGCTTCCGCTGGAGGGGAAGAGCCGACTGCTATCATCACTCCCAGGGCCATAATCAATAGTGTCAGTAATGGCGATGGTGGCAGGAGAACAGTGGACTGCTGCGGGGTCCTCAGAGATCATATTGGAGGGCTTTGTCTTTTCTCTGGCTCTCCCTACAGTCCTGTTAAATTATTCTGCAGGCATTCCCACTGTCAGCCTCACTCCGCTGAGGGTTGCAGGAGGGGAAACACTATTCTGTTATAAAGAGTTTGAAGAGCATGTTGCCTGTTGAAAGGCTTCCAAAGATATAGTTATTGGCAATGGAGTGGTTGCATCTCCAAACTTGAATTTATACAAGTGGTTTCAGCCATACTAAGATGCATTCCCAATGTTTTCATATTTCCCAGTTAAGTAATTTGCAACATTTTATCTTTCTATTAATACCATCATTAAATGATATTACCCTTTTCTTTTTACCAAGATTATGGACGTTTCAGTGCAGCCTGTAGTTCTCAACCTGCACATCATGTTTTATTATTGCTGCTACAATCACATAAATTAACCCTTGCTGATATCATTACCATATTTTTTAAAAGCTAATATATTATTCTCCTCTTCCCAGGCAGATCCTCAGAAACATTTTTATTAGGAGGGGATTTATTGCATGTGGCCACCAACTTTTTTTTTGCTACAGAGAAAGAAAATCAACATGAGAAGGACACCAATGGGAGAGCATGTTCCAAGTAGTAAATCAACCAGTAATAAAGACCAAAACAACCTCAGATTTGCTGCTGGTAAATCATGGTTAGGTGGTTTGGTTGACCTCTTAAGTGTCCTTACCATCTAAATTAATGATTCTTAAATTCTTTTACAAAACCAAAAACCTTTTTAAAACCTTTTATGATCTGCAATTTCACAACAATAGTCAAGTAATACACAAGGTTTAAATACCTGTCAGGACTCTCTCAGCCCTACACACACTGGGGATACATTATGCAGTAGGTAATCCATCATTACTGTTTATCCTAAGAAATCAGCTTTACTCTTTCTTCTT
>JAPZDZ010000006.1:4518508-4532163 GCA_029783805.1 Acanthurus tennentii | reverse complement strand
ATTTTTTTGGCAACTCCTCTTTATGTGAGTGCACATAATGCCATAATCTATCCTTTTTTAGGTTGTTTGTGTGACTGTTTTTTTTCCAACAAAGCAGCTATATATAATTTTAATGTGTGCTTTGTTCAATACATTGTTTATCTAAACACATATCTCAGCACCTTCTCGGACTCTATTCTCATAATGATCCTACAGTTTTCATTTTTGCAATGTGCACTTTTGTGTGCAAAGCCATAATAACACTATTTCACCTCTGAGTTAAACTGTTGAGAAGATGAAAGGAGCTGCATACCTGCTTGTAAAATGCAGAGGACATCAGCGACTTCTTCCAAATACACTGGGCTTTCAAAGAGTTCAGAGGACTTCAAGAAAAACTCTCCATTTGAGTCTGCAACCTGAGAAACAACAAGGAAAGAGACAAGTGGATCAATCATCCAAATCATACTGTTTATATGAAAGTAGTAAAGGACAACTGCAGAGTACACAGAAATATATCATCTGTCTTTGTGAAAGCAGCTGTCAAAGCAGCTGTCAGAGCAGCTGTCAGAAATTTGGGAATAATATCTGATGCCAAGTTAAGTCTTGATGAACGAGTAAATAAAGCTTTGCACTTTTTTTCCCATTTCCACGTGTAAATGTATTATGACTCATGCAGTTCTTTAGTTTAAATGGTGGTCTGTCTAAATGATCCTGTTATGTAAATATTAAACAGTTTTACAATTACAATCTGGTATATTTTAGTGTGAAAGGAACAGCAATAGAGTACTGAGTAGAAACCTGCAATAGCCAGTAAGTGAGCTGATCAAGAGGAGTCACCTACTGACTTTTGTGTACATGTGTCTTCTCAAGTAAGAATTCATTACCTTTTTGCATGTACTATATTAATTAAGTTCTGTCTTGCTGTCAATGCTGTGGTTCACTGAATCATATGGGTACCTTATTCATGATGGCCAGCAGTTCACTGAGGGTCAGACGGAGCCTCCTGAGGGGATCGCTGTGCTCAAACTCCAGGGTCAGACCATGCTGTAGCTGTGACACCAAGATGCTTTCTCCATTAGAGCCCCCTGCTTTGTGCCTGGTAGAGGAGATGGCATATTGTATATAGTATTAAAATTAAGCCCCCACTGGGTTTGGACAAAAGTGATCAGTTGGACTAAGTTTGAAAGAGAGCAACGCACATATGACCCGATGAAAAAACAGAGGCAGCCCATTCAAATCATTACAAGGCTGTAGCAATAATCATACCACCATTTAAGTTAACTGTACCTGAGTTGCTGCTCCTTTCTTGCATCCTGCTCCAAAGCATGAAAGTCCACAGACAAAAGTGCTACAATGGAGTTGACAGCCTCCACTCCTGAGAGCAGGCGGAGGATAAGCTTCTTGTCTTGTGCCCAGGACTGACTCTGATCAGCAGGGGCACACAGAGCCATCCTCACAAGGCAGGGCAGCAGCAGTCTTAGCTCGGGGTCACTTAGGGCAGCCAGGCGCACCACATCAACCTTCTGCATGGCTGCAAAGGCGTAAGAGCTTACAAACTGCAGCCCTGCACTGTCTGCCATCTCTTTGCAACTATACCTAGAGAGCAGGAGAAATAGACTGTATAAAAGATGCATTGTAAAGCCTTTGGAAACAAATTAAGTGCGACAGTAAAGCAACTGTTTTCTTATAAGAGCATCTTGTGGGGCATGACCACAAGCGCTGATTTTGAATTTAGCAACACCATACAAAGTACACAAAGTTCAAACCGAGTAGGTTACAGCTGACATAACGGATGTCACAAAGTGGCAGCTCATTCAATTCTCTCTTAATAAATGTTCGATTTGGTTATTTTTGCTGAAGAACGATACGTTTATTTGCTAATTACGGACAGTTGCCGCAAAAGGAATATGTTTATATATACATTATTATAATCATCACACTGCTAACAACTCAGGACAAGATAAAAGCTACCGCAGATGTCAAGGCTAATGCTAGCGTTAGTGGCGCTAACGCTAGCTAATGCTAGGATTACAAACCGTTAACTTAAAGTGACATACAACGAGCTTACTGTAAGCCAGAGCATTATCTTAACACACCAGCAGTACCCCGAAATGCTCTAAATTTGTATTCTCAAAGCAAGAGAAATATCGTAAGATGCAGCAAAATTTGCCAAGTCGTCTTGTTGACGCTATGTTGGCTAATAGCTAGCCGGCAGTAGCTAGAACTCATTCACTGTTTACACTGCTGCTGAAGCAACTTTTAGCATACTACTAGCCAGCTAGGCTAGGCTAGCAAGAGGGGATTTGCACGCACTGTTTAATTTGTATCTGGAGTTAAAACATTGAATGTAAATATATTACTTAACGAATAACCATCTTACCTCACTTGTTAGGATGACAGTTAATCTTTTATAAAAGAGAAACTTCACCATCGAGGCCCTTCGTCCTCGGTCCAGGATGTGCACCGTGAGCCTCCAACGTTACAGAGATGTAAGCCAGTGACAGAGAAAGAGGCTTGTCCCAGCTGTTGCCGGTAGATTTATGGAAATATCTTTGTACTTCTCGTATCCTGTCTATTGTAATGTCCGAATATCCACTTAGATCTTATCTTTACCAACAGTAATTACTATGTCAGTGCGACAGTTGGAGAGGAGGTGTAGTCGGCATAGTAAACTTGCGCTGACTGAATGTATGATGACCTACTACGGGCTGTGGTGTAGCGATGAACATGGCATGGCAGAGACTGACACATTACATGAATATGATGGAAATTCCACTTAATTTGCAGAACTAAGTAGAAGCCGAAGCCTATGTTTTGTTCTGCTCTTTAATAACTTAAAATAACCACTGATAAGACCATGAATCCACATTAGCAAAATACTGAAAGAGATTTTTACCCTTTTAGTTTTCCCTTGAATAAAACAGACCACTAGTGTGTGAAGTAAACTCACAATAACCAATAAATACTTTCTGCTTTATTAATGAAGAATGAAAAATTAATCATGCAGATAATCACTAATATCTATAGCTTTGCTCTAAGCACTTGTGGAAAACACTTTTTTTTCTAGCTGTGCGACAGAAATGAATACATTTGAGAAACAAGGTTAACGAATTTATATGCACTGCAGTTTAAAACTAACATATCTTAATTAATATGTTTATTTTTTTATGATTTTATGTGGTATGGCGTTAGTGATCTTACAGACGAGGCCATAACCTAACTACCACCCTTATGTGTCAGTGGATCTATAACTATTTAGGTGTATCTTGAATTCTGCAGACTTTTACCTACCCACTCATTGACATGTTGTCTATGTAATTTCCGCTACATTTTCAAGGGCAGAGCTGTTGCTGTGGGATGAAGGCAAACAGAGCAGGACCTCTGTGTATTCAAAGACTGCTGACAGCAAAGAAAATGCAGAAAATTCTCAAAGAAAGAATTGCCAGCTGCTACACATGACCTCAGGCCAATTCAGCAATTTACAAGTAAGATATCTGACTCCAATTATTATGCAGGGTTATTCCAATGCCTTGAGTAGAGTGTGAAACAAGCTTGCAGACCTGCTGTACAGTAGAAGCAGATGGTTACTGCAAACCATGATTCCCCAAAAAGAAAACATGGCACTGGACTGAGAATAAAATTTCAGGGTTTTATTAAATATTGAATGTATTTATCTACACTCAAAAGACCAAATACATTGTGATGGTCAAATTACTCAAGCCAAGAAACATTGGCTAATATGCAAGGTAAAGAGCAATACCAATGGATTTTCAATAGTTAAAGTACAACTTTTTATCTCTGAAAAGGAGAAATCCAGACAGTAGATCTTCCTTTGTGCACAAACACTGCATATCCAATGGGCAGCCATCTGTAGCTGGTTAAATTTCATTTACACCACACATTTACTTTCACACTGAAGTAAAATGGCATTGGTCTAAATGTATCAATAACCAATCAGAAGTGGTGCCAACAGAGTCAGACCTCAGCCAATCGAGTAAGGAGAGGTATAAGTAAACTAAAGGGATGTGCTGAGAAGGACACTGTATGTCTGCCATCAAGACAACTGTTCTCATATTCTGGCTCTTGTTTTATTTCCCCTGTAAAAAAAAAAAAAAAGGTCAAACCTGAGGTCAGCTACCTCCAAGAGATGCCAATAGTTTCCTTCCACTTCGCTATTGGTGTCCTTGTCCAATTGCACATCACATTCCCCCTCCCCAAAAGCAATAAACACAAGCACAGGAAAATAAGTTGACGCACTTTATTCCTAAAACAGAAGCCACGCCACCAACTGCTGGCTTGGCATTCATATATAATTATTTATATATATTGCCGTTTGGTTTTTGTGTCTAAATGTGTGGTATAAAATACTATATACAACAATGTACCTCTTTATTTGAACACAGTGAAGTTCATTGCTGTACAAGTCCTCTGTAGCTACAGCTTTGCTGTAAATCCTTCATGCTCAAAGGCATGGAACATAATTCTCCACTCTAATTCATCTGTACATTGTGACAATACAAATATTCTGTCTCCATTACAAAAAATAATACTCTAAAAGCAACCTACTGGGACTTTATTTAATTTTTATGGGATTTTTCCTGGTTGTTTTCTTAATTAAGACGATTACATATATCTTAGACCAATTGCTTTAAAGCAGGAAGGTGATATAAACCTTCTCAATCTTTTATATATAAAAGAGGTTAAGAAATAAGACAAATTATACATTTAAAAACTTACAATAAATAAGATAGATGCAGGCATTTCATTTGGATACTATTTCATCCAAAGGAATAAAAAGGAATTTCAGGTCTTAAAACCAAAGATCCATTCTTGAGATTTTTTCCTTGATCAATTATGTCCCTTTTCTTCCAATAACTTTACAGAAAGACTTGTCTCTCCAATACAGACTGGCCAGTGACTGTGCTGCCATGCTACATACCATGACAGCCAATCTGTCATTCTCTCACGTTCATTAATTGCAATTCAACATCTGGTTTCCCTCTCTTCTTTATTCCCTTGTCTCTATGTGCATGTCTGTGAATCACAGGGACAGGACTGTCTAAACCAGTAACAGCCACAGGGGACAGGACCGTCTCAGCTTAGAACAGCCGTCTAATCCCATCTTGGTGCAGGATCCAGCTCTGTACTCTGGTTCTTGCAGTTTTCTTCAGTCTTGCCGAAACTCCATTTTGGAGTTGTCACAGTCCTCTTGTCTGAAATGTTTCCCCTACACAACCCCAAGTCAATGTTGGTTACAACATGTTCATGATGAAGTTGTACATCTGGTTGAGCACCACAAAGTGAATGGGTAGACATGATCGTCTGTCCTGCGTAGCTGGGTCACACGTCAGCCAGGAGAGGGCGTTGTACTGCTCCAGCACAAATCTGTTAAGGAATACAAAGGACATACAGGTACTCTTTAATTTGGAGTTAGTTAAAGGTTAAACACTGGGTTTAAATAGTGAAAAAAATTAAACAAGCCTTTATTTTTTCAAAATAGTCAGTCCTAGGCAATAAATAGTAATGTGTTTTTGTGTTTACCTGAGTACATCTGAGGTCTGATTGGAGTCGAGGGGGTGGGAGTGTTTGCTGTGCAGTAGTTCATCTGATTGCACTGAAGACACATGGAGGTGCAAAGAGGCCTGAGAGAGGGAGAACAAAGAAAGAGGTGGTGTCAGTGACACTATGAAAATGTTATTAACCCTCCATTACATTTCATCTAGATAATTATAGCTCTTCTCTCACAGCAGTGACAGCCGAGTCCGCAACCAATCCCAGAAGCAAAGGATATTAGTACAAATCAAAACTCCATCATTTTTTTGCTACACGAGAGTTCAGATGGGCCAGCAATACTTGCTGAGGTAGGGTGACATAAGCAAAAAAAAAAAAAAAGTTACAGAACAGTTTTGCAGTTTATTAATGGCTTACATGTTAGCTGCATTTCTAAAAGACAGTTGTGGTTTATGTGGAAATGCTTGCTGGACTGTTTCTTGGCAGTGAGCTGCAGTGAGAAGGTTTCCTGGCGATCAGCAGAGACTCCTGGAAGTTATTTCACCCAGCCAAGAAATACTCCACCACTTAACTCCTCATGAAACAAGATGTGTGGCATTTTTACACTTTTATTTTTAGACTCATTATACAAGATTAGCATGTAAATCAGTGAGCTTTTACTTGTGCTGATAGGTATATTTTGATGCCTCTGGTCAGAGTCGTCCAAGATAGCCATTTCCAGCTCTGTGTAAGCCTTATACTGAGCAAAGCTAAACAGATGTTATTAGAGGTAAAAAATATGTGAGTACCTAAACAAGTTAATTGAATGAATAAAATTAAATTAATGAACATAACTCCTGTAATATCAAGAAGTGTGAAGTACAATGATCAAACTAGAGTTTTCATAGTACATATAACTTTATTTTTTTAATGTCATATTTTCTACTTTTGAGATCTTATTTACATGATACTCTTACTTTAATAAAGAACAATATATATATTGGATGCTCAATTCAGCTGAGGACTCTGCTCAGCCCTGAATTATAAGTTCACATTTAAAATGGTATCTATTTTCCTTTATAACTCTCTGCAAAAAAGCATATTTCCCAAAGCATCAGATGGTTTCTAAGGAAAAGTAATTAATATCACGCCAGTTTGTTTTTATTGTACCTCTAATGCCCCATGAGCCCCCCTAATTATTCCACTAAGTTGTCTTGTTCAACCATAAAGAGAACATTTATTTTTCTCTGTACACTTGTGTAAAAAGGCAGCACTTACAAAAAAGCCAATCAAATAAACGATGGTTAGAGTCTGGTACCTTGAGGAAGAGTGGACACTGGTTCTGAGCCTGTGGACAGGCTGACCAGAACCAGTCGGGGAGTGGGCCGGCTTTAGCCGTGGAGACAAAGTAGCCGAGGGCCAAAGGCTGCTGCAGGAGGTTAGGAACCTCTTCATGAGACTCCATACGGTCTGTACTCTGACCCTGTAACAAGGTGGAAACTTAAGGTTAGTTTTTTTTCTGTACACATTTGCTGTACACTTGGTCATAATGATGTGAGTGTATGTACACATTGTCTCACCTTACTGCCATCACCGCCGTGGTGGTAATGAGAGCCAGGGGAGTGTACTGGTGAAGTGGTGGGTGAGATGTTGATGATGTCTGGGTCCACTAGCTCGTTCTCAGGGTCCAGCAGGTCGAAGATCCCAATAGCGTCAGACCCATCTGAGGGGAATTTAAGAATTAATAAACAGGTCCGCAGGTAATGAAGTGTGAGATTTTCTCTTGACTTATTACCGCCTTGTGTTTCTTAAAAACATCTTAAATGCTCCCTTTCTGACCCGTATGTGATTAGCCTGAAGTATATACATTTTAGAAAATCTAATGTGGACTTTTTACTGTCAATGTCATTATGTGGTCAGTTTAATGCTAATTACCATACTGAATGTGAGTGGGTGTGCGTCATGTTTCTGGCAACAAATATATTTGCACAACGGAAATTAAGCTTGAGGTTTTTCTTGTAGACGCACTAAGTATGTGAGCACACAACACTCCAAAGCAAAGTCTTAATACACTGGAAAAGTAAACAGGAAGGATTTGAAAACACAGTCCAGATTAAAGAGGAAGACACAGTAATTGCCCTGTTTCCCTTAAACATCTGTGATTTTGTTTTAAAGGCCAGCAAACAGGATGAGCCGCACTGAATTAAAAATGCAAGAGAAAACCAAGAGAATGACTGCAAGATAGATGTAGAGGCAATGCTGACCAGTGGTGGCGTTGAGAATGTCGATGTTGGGGTCGATGTTGGTGTAATTGGAGCTGGCCACTTGGACGAAGGCGGAGGTCGGAAAGACCAGAATGTGGGTGCAGGAGGTGTCCTGTGGGGTGCTCAGCTGGGACGTCTGCATGTTCAAGGTGGTGCTGCGTCCAAACACTGAGCCTGTCGACACAGAGTCTGATGGGATACACAGAGGAGGAAGAGAGCAGGGTTAATAAATAGCGTGGCTCAGAACTGGAGGTCTCATTTGACTTGTTTTTTATTGTCTTTAATTTTATGGACAGGGTCATAAAAATTTGGACACAAGTTATTACAGCCTGTCATTTCAATTTTCATGTTTTAGTGATAATGATATAGAGTCTATTTATTCGCATTTAATTTGCAAAAACAAATCAGTCACCATTTAATTAAATATAAAGAACAAATTTACAGATGATGCATTTTGAAAGGATGGAGAGCAAAGATGAACAGACACAATGACCTTGTGGTGAGTTTACATTAAACAATGCTACACAGATCAGACAAAGGATTTTTTAACCAGTGACAGTGGAGGGCAGTGCTTATGTAGACGACTCCTCAGATTAGTGTTAGTATTATCCATCTCACAGTGCTTATTTAAAGGAAAATCAGCCACTTTTATAACTGGTATGCCTGTTTTTTTTTGTTATTTTCTTCTTCCCAAGCTGTGGTGAAGAACACTGGGAGCAAATACCAGAAGTAAAGTTTTCATTTAAATAAACGATGACAGGTGTGTTACCTGCATGCCAAATTAATCAGAGCACACAGTTGCCTCCCAAGTTTATGCACGATTGGCTGCATAAACTCATTCAAAAGGTTTTTTTTTTTTTTTTAAACAGACTCTGGCACAGCACTCATATCACATAAAATGTACCCAGGAAACATTTCATCACTGCAACCTAACTTCACAGAGAGCAGTGAACAGCATCAAAGCTCTGTTTTTACTGAATATTCTCTGTTTAAGACTTAGCTGAAAAAAACAAAAACACTGAGTCTGTCAGCACGTCAGTGTGCTGTTCACTACAGAGCCAGTGTGTATCAGTGTTATCTTTTTCTATCTCCTGTGCTCCGCTCTTTGTATTTTGAGCCTAACTGAGCAGCAGGGTCCACTGCAGAATGTCTACATGTGGTTCTTGTCTGTGTTTTGTCTGAATGACTTGGATAGAGTGCACTCTGTTTTAATCTGTCAAAATGATGTCTGATCTCCAGATTTTCTGTCATAGTTTAAAAAATAAAATGAAATCAGTCAGTGACAGAAAGTACTGGGCTACACAACTCCTACTCGGAAAATGATCTAGTAGGAGGTTAAAACCTTTGAAATAAATGTGAATAAGCAAATTTTGCATGTTTGAGCCAAGGACATCATATTAATCACACAGGAAAATACCATATTTGAACAAATGACTGAAATGTGACCCTCTGTACATTTAAAGAGAATCACCTCCAATAACAACAACTGCTGCTACATTATGTGACCTCTCTGCTTAGTGTAATTTTCCTATACACAACCAGTGATGTCATGAAATATACTGTACCAAGTACATAGACACATGAAACTAAGGATTGAGCTTTCTGATGCCTCCATGAGAAAAGTGAAGATGTTTGAAAGTGAAGTTTAAAAAAGTCGTTTTACTTGTTTTAATAGATTTAATTTTACAACAACATGCTAATGAGAATGTTAAAGATACATCACATCTTCAAGTGAGCACCATGCTAACAGCTTTTCATGTATGATTAAAATAGCAATTTTCAACCACAGCATTCAAGTTGAATGATATAACTGTTCAAGTATTGATGTCCTCATTTTACAAAACTGACTGTGAAAGCTGAACTCAACTCTGCAATATGTACCTCATTATCAAAGAAACTAGACTGAAAATGTCATGACAGCTGTTAACACTTCTCTTAAGTTTAAATTCCAAGTGAGAGTGGTGTCAACAGGATCCCGGTATGATGTACTGACAATCCCACACTGGTTTCCCAAAATAAACCCATTGATCTGCCTCTCCATCACACTGCTTTGAGATCAATGAGCATCTGAGAGCAAGTGCTTTATGAGCAAAAGGTACATGATCTTCCCTGCCATCAATCTGATCTGGACAAGGAGGGGACAGGCATTGTGATATGCTGCTGCCATCCATCACACCCTTGCGCGCACGCACACACACACACACACACAGACATGAACACACCTCAGCACCACCTTTTTTTGTTGCGACTCAAATGAGAAGTGTACATTAAAACAGATAGTGAATGTATTTATGATCTTTGTTGTGCGCACACTGTACCTGGCATGATGATAAAGGATCCCTGGGGCTCCATGGCAACCAAGCACACGCTGAGGATGCTGGGAGTATCTGAGGCAGAGATGCCACACATTCGACACATTTCCTTCAGACGGCGACTTAGTGACTGGAGGTTTCTCCTGCTTAGCAGAATACTCCAGTCTGGAACATCAAGAGAGCAAAACATCGGGGTGAATGGACACTCATATGACTTGGATGCTCTATATTTTTTTTCATCATGAATGAGCACCTTGACATGACAGTCCTCCTTACCTTTTAACTCTCCGTGTCCTATCCTGCCAAGTCGGCCAATCACCACTCTCCAAGGGACTGATGTCATCTGCACCAGTCCCAAACACCAATCCCACAGCTTCTGCAGGCCGAGCCGCCGAACAGAGCCCTTTTTCCTCCGTGCCCTGAGTAACAGGAACGCATAGCGAAACCCCTTTTCATTATTTACAATAAACACTGAAAGTGTGCCGTGTTTACAGTGTTCTTAGCTGCTAATTCAAAGAGCTGGTTTTAAAGATTTTGAGTCTATTCAGGCTGGTTTGAGGAACCTCTGCTGAGGAATACATGAGCCTGTGCAGACCATGCTTGACTAACAGCTGTGTGCCCTCCCACTGGGGCCTGATTTATACTTTTACAAAATCATTTGACAACTAGCATTAGCTAATCACTGCCAAAATATGTATATCACAGTTTTGATATCAAGCAGACACATTTTAAGCATTTGTGCCCGCTTTCATGCACCTGTTGTAAGGTAACAGACATTTGTTATGCAGCTGTGACGGAATGTGGGATATTCAGAGAGAAAAATTAACCAGCTGAGAATATGCAGGATGGTGGAAAGTCACGGTGTGAGTGCTATGGTGTTCAAATAAATGCGACACACCAGATTGTTAAAAAGCCATTCACAGTAATTGCACTACAAACAAAACATTGTGTGACAGCTAATAAATTATTTCCCTTAGTTGTGTCACACATGTAAAGGTGTTGGAGCCTGGTTGTGTTAAGTGATTCCTTGTTATTATTGAAAAGTTGGCAGGTTTTTAATATTGTGCAGATGCTGGTGGGCCTACCTATTGGGTACATCAATATTGATGATGCAGGTCTCTAGGAGTTCCCCGTAAAGGTCAGTGCATGTAGCCAGGAGCCAGCGTTGGTCATGGGACAGACAGTATCCCACAAACAGCACATTGTATTTCTGCGATGCCTCCCCAAATGTCTCTCCGAGCTCCGTCTGCTTGTCCTTTACAGGAGCTAGAATGAATGGAGGTGTGTACAGACGGAGACACTCTGGCCTCTGCAGATTGGGAGGTAAAGATGTAAAGATAAAGGAATTAATATGAACACTCAGCACTTAAACAAAAAATGGAATAAAAACTGGACATGCCCTGGATAAGTAAATGTTGTGCACCCATGATTGGCTGCTAGACTTTGCAGCTATTGGACATTCTTCGTTTTAATCCTCACTCACTATTAATTTTACATTCCAGGTATATAAAACTGTCTTTTCTGTCACTCTTATCATGCTCTCCTTATCCCAGTCCTCCCAGCAAGGCAGCTGAAGGTTTGCAGTGTGTTAAAGGCAAAAGGTAGCACTGGCTGCAAGGAAATCAACTGAATTAGGTCTTGAACTAAAGCGCCCCTTTGTCTAAACCTGGAGTAGAGATCCCATTATGGAGGTCTCAGGGAGCTAGCCAAGCAGATAATGGAAAGAAAACTCTGGAGAAGCAGAGGGTTACAAGTTCCCTTGGTCCTGTTCCAGCAGAAAAAACTACAAGGATGGTTAGCACTTAGAACTCTATATCTCGTTGCCTTCTTTCTTTTCATTGGCAGAGTGAACACAGCCGGAGCAAAAGGCTGGGTCATATCAGGTCAGGTTCACGTCTGGCGGGAGAGCTCAAAGCAGCTGAAATGCTGCAGCTAGGGCCACAGTGTCAACCTCTGTCTGCTTGCCTATCGATCAGAGGACAACACTAGCATGTTGATGCTAACGCACACAGCCGACAGGGTGCAGCTAGAAGAGCTGCAGCTGCACACAAACACAAAACCTCTCTCTGCTTTATGAATTATGCCAAAGAAACTACAGTGTAACTGCTACAGCTTTGCAGTGTGTTGCATTTACCTCTGGACTCTTCAGAGCAGTGTCAATGGCCAAGCCCGGACCAAAGCCTGTCAGTGACTTGACATTAGTAGAGGTGGGCAGTGGCCGTCTGCACTGAGCGAAGACAGAGAAGGCCAGAGACTTGAGGTGCTGGGCGTAGATGTGTCGGTCCTCGCCTCGTACTGGTTGCAGCAGGTACTGGCAGGGGACAATCTGAAAAAAAAAAAAAAAAAACCACAGAAGATTTTAGACAAGAGTGATCTGACAGTCTCCTACAATGCTCCTACTAGAGCTGTTCAATGTTACAATGCAGTTCTTTCCCTGTCCTTACAAGTAAACTTGTTCTGTATAAACACAGTTTTTCAGCACAGTTAAAGTATAAGACCAGTCTACATTAATATTATTGGTAAACTATTTGCAGAATCAGGTTCCAGAAGTGGCTGCGCAAGATTGTTGTGACTCATGGGATCCAGTTCTCAATAAAATATTTTTAATCCACCAAAATATTCTTCCTTAATCCATTTTGTTGGCATGTAGCCTTGATTGATTTTAATACTTAAATTGTAAATTTAATTAGAAAAGACTCAGACTGAAGGATCACTTCGTTCATATTGAGGAGTTTGACTGAGAATTTTAAATTTTTGTTTCTATTTATTTATTTTTTTAGGATAATTACATCATTTAACATGACAATAGACAATAGAAGCTTCAGTGAAAAACCTCAGTTAAATCTTTGAAAGTTTGGTACAGTCTCAGCGAATGAAAAATCTTTTTTTCAAGTTTTTCAATAAATTTCAGTTCATGTTCAGTAGTTAACATAAAATACACTGAGGTATTTTGTAAGAGGGCTAGTGGTTTCTATTCATCTGGTCACTCAGTAAGTAATCATGAACAATTTATTGCTTGCTGATGAGGATGGACATATCAGCTGTGACTCCACTAAGTGTAATCTGTTGACCATAAACGATTAATTGAAGCACTCAAATTGAATACATAATTGATGCATTTTCATTAACGCAGCTACCTTCATGAGAACATAATACAATATGGTCAGCAATTAAAATGTGGCTCGTCTGTGAACCTTTATTTACCTGTACGGATATAGAATTGCGTATGTGTGGGGGGAGAATCTGAAGCATCTCAAGGTAGCAGCGTAGCAAACCCAGCGTCCACACACTGGAGTGGGCTGGCACCGGCCCCGGGCCTCCATCGGCCTCCTCGTAGCTGAAGGGGTCCACAATGTAAACAACAATGGCAGGTGGATATGTGATGGCGTGGGACTCCCCGTCCGTGGGCACACCCACCTTCTCTCGTTCCAAAGTGCTGAGAAAAGCACAAGAACAGACACAGTCACACAGTTATTTCACACAATACTGTCCTTGGCTCAGTTCTTTACTTTTGTCTTCATCTTCTGAATGGCTGAGTCAGATACAAGACTACTGAAAAATATCTCAGAAAACCACATTTATCCCTAAACAAAATCAATTTTTTTTAACA
>JAPZDZ010000006.1:4506716-4518231 GCA_029783805.1 Acanthurus tennentii | reverse complement strand
TTGAGTCCAGAATTACCTTTCTGGAGGCTCTGTGGGCCCCTGGGCTTGGCTGCTGGAGTTGTCCCCTGAGGTGCCTGTGCTCTGGGTACCAGCCTGCTGTCCCAGCTGTCCACTCTGGGGGGCACCTCCCTGGCCCTGGCTGCCCATGCTCCCAAAGGGAGGAAAAGAGGTGGGCTTGGCAGACGGCATACCGCTCCCTTGCTGGCCTGAGGATGTCACTAGGCTGTTGGATGATGCAGAGCCATTTGCAGACGCACTGTTGCTGCTGCTGTTGTTGTTGGGACCAGAGGAGCCTGCAGCGTTCACTGGGCCCTGCTGGCTGGCTGAGCCGGAGGCTGAGTTAGACAGTTGTGCGGATGATGACTGGCTGGATGAAGACTGGGGGCTAGGCTGAGTGAGGAGGGAGCTGTCCAATGGCTGTGATGCGAGGTATGGGGCTAGAGGGGGAAAACATAATGTAAGACTTTTATTAATAACATCAAACACTACGAAAACAGGAAGTTACACTCCACTCCATTTCAAGCTCTCTTTTAAGCAGTCAAGGCTCTCTAGTTAGGCTTTTAATATTTAAACCAAACAGTATTGAAGTAGGAAACTCAGCAACAAAGAACTGACTGAGTTGAGTGTTGAGCAACACAACAATCAGGGGCCATGAAAAATTAAAAATATTGCAGTTATATGGCAGGTTTTGAATGACACGCACCGAGGTTGTGGCGGCACACTTGTGCATAGAGTTTGAGCTTAGTGAAGGCGTCGCTGTTGCCGCTGGCAGCCTTGAGAAACCAGTCACTGACTGGCTGATCCACGAGGTTCTTGGCTCCACTGCCACCAACGAGGACTATGCCGTCGGGGTAGCCTTTGGAAATGGGCCGGTGCTGGCCGAGTCGACATGACTGTCGAGAGACACGGATACAGGCAAAGATGACACACTATGAGTGTGTGAACTGGTGCATAAGATTCTTCTCATGTTACAACTGGTAACTAATGCTTGCTTGATGTTATTTGAAGTGCGCTATTTATCAATGCATTATTATAAATAACTGATAAACTTGAGGTGGAAAGGAGCAAAGTAGTGTTACATTTGAATAGTGCTTAGACTGAAGTGTGTACACCCTTCCTACCTCATAGACAGCTGTGAGGTCTCGGAAGAAGTTCTTGGCACCATTGAGCAGGGCCTCATTGTCAGGACAAACCACAAGGTACCCAATGTCTCGCTGGGAGCCAAAGGGATCCAGCAACAGTTTCTCCCAGTAGGGCAGGCCAAATGGGGACAGCACCACAAAGTCGTACTCATATCCCACCAGGAAGGTGGGGATGGGCAGGGGCTCAGGGGATTCATCTGTGCCTGTGGGAGTGAAGTGGAGGGAGAGGGAGAAGGAGGGAAAAACCAAGTGCAGAAGGAGGCAGAAAGAAACACAAAAGAAGAAAGAGCAGTGAGTGCTTGTTGTTAACAGGTAGGTGTCAGCTCAGCCTCCCTCCTCCTTCAGCCCTACACTGTGCATCAGAATGTGAGGTCACCAAACGATATGACAGCTCCTCCCAACAGGGCTGACATCTGGACCACAGCAGAGGGACCACACTGCTTATTGATCTAAAGACAGCCAGAGTTTTTCTACCCTAAGACACACACATCCTAAATGTCACGCACATAAACACCAAATGTTGTTATCATTGTCAATGTCATGGATTTGACCAGTAATCTTTTTGAAATCCTCCCTTGCAGGCATTTTTTTGAGAATCTTATTTTTAACAGAATATGGAGAAATTAAT
This sequence comes from Acanthurus tennentii, assembly GCA_029783805.1. NCBI lineage: Eukaryota > Metazoa > Chordata > Actinopteri > Acanthuriformes > Acanthuridae > Acanthurus > Acanthurus tennentii. The sequence continues at coordinate 4,516,461 of JAPZDZ010000006.1, read as the reverse complement.
TTACTGATACCCAAGTTTAATGCAACTAGACTGTATGGCAGCAAAAGCATTGGTCACAACAGTGTATCGGGTAAATAAACTTCTTAAGCTTACCGTAAGAGCCCCGTCCAGCCATCTTGTGGAACTGCTGCCAGGTGAGGGGACCCTGAACACCCCACGACCTCACTGTCCTCTTCTTCTGGATTGCGTCCTGTAGTACAGGCTGGAGGGACATCAGCACCCGCAGCACATCCTGTGAGCACAGTGCACTCACGTCCACCGCTAAAGGAGAGAAAGGAGTAAAGGGGGGGCTAAAGATTAATTACAACAGAAAAAAAAATTAACAATTTAAAAAAAAAAAAAAAGACCAGACAGCAAACATGATGTTAGTCTTTAGCCTACTTAGAATAAGTAGGCTAAGTATTTTGACTTGTTCAACTAAAAAGCATGTTCTAACAGTTTAAGAGGAAATTAAAATTACTGCATCTAGTGTGTGATGTCTACAGCTAATAAAAGATAAGATAAAAGCTAAGAAAGAAGATAAGATAAAAGCTAAGAAAGAAGCATTTAAAAAAAAAAAAATCATCCTACTAGTAAATTGTGAAAGGGTCGCATCAAAATCACAGATGTGTGTTTAATGAGATTCCTAATGTTGCAAGTGCAGTTTTATTTGTTTAAAGGAATAATGTCCGAAAGCAAAAATATCTCAAAACAAAACTAAGGTAGACTCAGTGCACCAAAAGAAAAGTTGGAAAAAGAAAATTTTTGGATGCATTTTTCCAAACGAAATTTAATACACACAGTGTTGTTCTAGTTTTAATGACAAAGTGAAAAAAATGACATGGATGACTGATTATTTGCAAATAAAAAGGCAAGAAAATTAAAATTACATGGCAGTAAAATATAATAATTAATAATGAATATTAAAAATTTGTGTCCAGCTGTGCCAATTTTGACATGCTCGAAAATCTACGGTCATATTACTCACCGTTCTGTTTGGCCCAGTGGTGCAGGCACGTGCTCTTAACCAGCGCCTCGTCCACCTTGCCACCCGACATGTTGTCCATAAACTGCCTGCCGTGCTCCAAAGCCATGTAGCAGTCGCTGTGGTAGTCCCGCTCCTCCACCCTCACACAGGGCAGTACAGGAGCCCCGCTCGGCCCCCGTGTCACTATGTCGTGCTCCAGAGTTGAAATGGGTGAAAAAGGGTTGGTGCACTGATCCTGCAGGAGCAGAATCAGCTCATCTGGGACGCGGTCACCCCTCCCAACTCCAGTTCTCTCCAGGGAGGAGAGCCGCAGCTCCTCAAATCGCTTTTCTGCCTCTCGGCTGACATCTGAGCCTCGACCGATGATGTCCAGCTCGTCCTCCAGGAAGAGGCCTGAGCCGTTGCCATAACGCCGGTTCACCACCGCACTGAAGCCGCAGCTGCAGGGTTCCTGTGCCTCGCTGACGGGGTCGCTCAGATACACGCCCACATCAGCTCCTTTTATGTTCATGTTACATACGCAGATGCAGCAGCTGTCAAAGTTGCAGTCCTTGAAGAGGTTCATGACTGACTCAGAGAGGATGAGGGTGACGTAGAGGCTGTGGGCCTCGGGGATGGAAGGTACGGTGGCGGGCTCTACTGAGTTCAACGGTCGGCAGGTGGAAGGGGTAGACGCTGGCGAGTACAAGTCGGAGTTCTCATACTTGAGTGAGCCCTGGACACTGGAGGGTCCTCGGGGTGTGCGTGGGGTGCGTGGTGTTCGTGGGGTGGGTGCAGAGAACCGTGGGGTGGCGGGTGAAGGCAGGATTCCAGCACCACTGTTACTTGGTGGAGCACTGTTGGACATAAAGGGTGTGTGGGTTTGAGGGGTGTAGGTCTGGCTGTAGTCCTGGTCCATGGTGCTGCCCACACTGGGGATGTTACTGAGGACAGAAAGACAAAAGGAATAAAAAAGTGCTCAAAAATAAAAGAGGGCATTAGAGTCTCAGAGTCACACAGCTTTTAGTGTCAATGTTATTAAGTTCCCATGTTCTTCATGATAAAAAAAAGAAAAAAGAAAAAGAAAATCTCAACTGCGGTCTAGATTTACTGTACATCTAAGTGAGGCATGAAAATAAGGAAGACGCCCTGCACTAGTACACAGAACATACTTGTTTTCCCAGGCTCTTCTTAAAACCAAAGCAGCAATTTTCGGTACACTGCTTCAAATAACAATATACTGTTATCCAACTGTCTCACTGCATTTGCGAAGACAGTTCGAGTAATAAGGCAGTAGGGCACGACCACATTCACAACAAAAGGAATGCAGAGTGGGTTTAAACTGCACACATGTTTACACATGAGAGAACAAGAATGTGAGAGAGGGAAAGAGAGAGAGAAAAAGAGAGAAAACGGGTAGCGAAAAGCAGCAGTGGGAGAGAAAAAGACATTCAATAAACATTTCAATGAACGTCCCTCTGAGGTAAGGTTTATTTTTGGGCTGGCAACCAACAGTGAGCAAAGTAGGGAGAGGGAGAGTGAGAGAGAGAGAGTCAGAGGGAGGGTGAGCACATCATGTCCCAAGCTGTATGTGGGGAACAACTCCTGGCACAGACTCATTAGAAGGAAGTCCCAGCACTACTCCTTCCCTCCTGCAGCCAGGGCACGCTCAAGATGAGATACAGACGCCAAGGAAGCACAAAACATGACATTATATGATCTTTACTCATGATTCTTTGGACTGTAGCAAAGTTTTGTCTAGTACTGATATCATTCCCTCCCTGCACAGTCCACCTTAACCAGGCTTAGAACTCCAATTACACACTTAGTAAAAAGGCAGAATAATGAGCCCTGCTCATAATAAAAGTATTTAAACTGTGTCCACCTTTATTGCTTGTTCTGTTCTACATTTCCTATCATGCTCTAGTGTACTTTAAAAAAATCTTAATAATCATCAGGCAAAAGTACAGCCCCACTGTTGCAATTAGTGCTGCTGCAAAAGGAATTAATTCCTTCTCATGTAAAAGTCGGTCAACATTTCCAGCTCAGCCTAAACCTGCTGGATAATCTGCATGCTGACCATCCACTTTTTCAATTCTTATTTCTCCTTTCTAATAAGTCAATACATTGTCCTATTACAGCCATACCTGAGGAAATGCTTTGGCATTTGCCCCAGGCTAGTTTATTAGTTTACAAGGTTTGCAATCTTTGTTTAAAATTGAATTGTTTGTGCTGCTTTAAGGTGATGAAATTCAGCCAAACCCACAAAGTAAGGTTGACCCCATTAAAAGGTGAAATAAGAAGAGCAACATGGTGAAAGCTTCTGCTCAGAATTTCAAGATTAGATACAGATCAGTGGACCCCTTTAGTTTGTTGAAGATGCCAGCTTTCATGTTCCTGGGTCAATGCAACACACAGGTATAATAAATTTAAGCCCATACAAATGTAATGAAGGTTGACTGCTCTGATTACAGAAAAGGACAAAATCAATGGAACAAAACAAGGTTTGTTTTGGGAGCTTTCTGATAAGAGATCCTCTTGTGTGTGTGTGTGGAAAGTAGCGGAGGTGTGGCTGTGTGCAGTTAAGAGGAACAGTGACAGATATACTAGAGACTCCAAGCGGCTGTGAGCAGTGAGGTGGCATGGAGCCGCTGTGGGGGCCCATCTCACCACTCCGATGATAATCCTCATCTTCAACCAAGAGGGCATTTTACACTCATTTCCCTGCTCTGCCTGAGGCAGTCATGCATGGAAATTGAGCAGCCTGCTACTGGGGAGACCTGGGAGAGGCCAGAGGGTGTGTGGACAGAAAGGGAGCAGAGAATGAGTATGCTTCCCTGCACACAAAATGCAATCCAACCAGCACAGTCTTGGTATGACTTCAGCAAGTCTGGATTAGAATGTCTCAGTAAGCTTCTGCCCAGAACATCGTGATAAATTATAAGGAATCTTTGAAAGGAGCTAGAGAGGAATTACACATAAAATATATTTAGAAAAGTGTAAGTAAGGCCCAGCATTGACACAAGTGGAATCTCTTTAAGAGCTTCTGTTAAGCTGAAATTTAAGCGGATCATTTTACTCTTTGCATGGTTTCTTCCTTCCCACAGTTGTATCATATTTAAGATCTCAGCTGTGTGGTAACAGCAACACCTGAGGACCACTCTGAAGAGAACACCCACTCTGTAAAGACCTCAGTGAAAAGCAGCACAGCGGCATACCTGTCCTTGCTGAGGAAGGTCATGACAGGCACAGGGTTGAGCATCTCTCTGCCCATGGTCCAGCTGGGTCGGTAGATGCAGTCCTCCGGTATTTTGACGGGTGGGAGACACTGGCTGGGCAACGTTTTCAGAGGAGCAAACATGGAGCAGCCTACGAATGCCTGGCACAGCTCTGGCTTGTACACAAATGAAAAGTCCTACATGGAGGACAGAAAATAAGGCATAGAAAGAGAGAGAGAAACAAAACATTTAAGACACATGGAAAAATGCACAACAGCAACCCTCAGAAATGTAAACACTATTTTAAATAAAAAAAGGATCAACAAACAAGGCAAACAAAGATAAATCAAGGCTTTTCTATCTGAAAAAAACCAAAAACAAAATGACATCTGTTGCAGCTTTATCTCAGTAACTCCAAATGTATTAATTATACCTGACACAAAGTTTAAACTGGAAATTTCCTTTTTGTTTTTGGAATTAAAATGCTGAAGAAAATGAAATATGATGCATGGAGCAATGACACAGTAGACTGACCTCTTTGGGTATTTTTAAAAAATGCTGTTTGATTTTGTGTTAGTTAAGAATGTGCTGAATGGCAGTTCCTGTTTGAAATGTAGTCATGAATGTACAGCAAACACTGGATCAATTGATTACTAAAGAGAACTTAAGACTGTGCAGAAGCACCGGAGTAATAAGGAACATCTTTTTTCTTTGTTTTTAAAATGGATTTATGAGTGTTTATTTAAGATGAGATCATCGATGAGATAATACTATCTCGGATAATGACATGCTTAGAGAGCACAAGTCCCACTGAATCTAAAAACTATGTATATCACACTTACAGTAGCAGTAAAGTGTAAACTGCTAAGCAGAGGTGAAAGACCTCATATTATCCCCAGGCCTATTGTTGCAGGGCTACATAAATGGCATGATTTAGTGTTTGCTTATGGGCACTTCAGCTGAGCAGATGGTTGTTGACATGGGAAATAAGGGGCAGTCTCAGATCATGTGGCCCCCCAGGCTCCCTCAGACTTACATGTCGAAGATCACACATCCTCCAACAATCATTCACTTATGACACCCACCTGTTCTGGTGATAAATTCAACCTGGTTGGTTCAGTCAGTTGTAATTGATTCAGCAATAGGACCTGACAGATTTACTGAGTTTACACCCACCTTGATCTCAGATGGCTTGGGGCTGCAGAAGCTCTCCTCCACCTCAATCTTAAAGTGGCCTCCGAGAGATGAGGCGCCGTCCAGTGTGGTCATGCCTGGGTTGACTTCCATGCTGCCGTAGTCCTTGCTGCACATGTTCATGGGTGAGTAGCCCATGATGTGCTGCTCCAGTGAGGGAGGCGTAGGAAACATCTGGTGCAGGTCTGCTGAACCTGATGGGAGAGAGAATCAATGGACACATCAGAATATGATAAATTGGATTATGATGTTTGAAAAGAAACCAGAAGATCCAGAAGATCGATTCTAACTCTACTGCCCTAACATACAGCTTACACTGCTAAACATGCTGAAATTAAATGAATAAGTCTATGATTTAATCTAACATTTTTCAGCCTTCTGAGACACAAGTTATGTCTTAAAATAACCGCTATGTGAGTCATGTCAACAACTCAGCAAAGGAAGATAAAAAATTTTAAGCTGCTATGACTCTGTTTGCTACTCCAGCTTCTGTCAATATGCTTTTTGATGTCATGTTTTCATTTTATGCAACCAAATATGGCGAGCAGCTGTCTTTGTAGGCAGCAATCATGTAAATAACATACAGATGAATACTTAATAGATATGCTTTGAGTCTAACGGGGATCTGGCCCATAGCTGATGAAATGTTTACATAGTTTTTCACAGTTACCCTGGCATGTCTGATCATGTTTTTTTCTTTATATTCCAGCAGAGCTGTTTATACAAAGTTGAAAGGTGGGCACACGCAGGAGCACCTTCTACATATACTGCTTTTATTATTGTGAGATAATTCCACTCTCTGTGAGAAATCAGGTTTCCTAGTAAAGGCATGAATATATTTATGCAAAGATAAGCAAAGACTATGTGGGGAATAACCAAGGGCTCGAACTCTGATACCATTTTTGTAACTGAAAGATGCAAAGTCTAGGACTGTCCAGCTGACTGTTTCGGTTAGGAAAAAAATTGGTGCTAGTCCACGTGTCAAACTGTGCACCATAAGAGCTCAAGTTTCCTCTTTTTACTCAACTGAGACCAACTAACCTAACTTGTTATGTTATTGTAAAACAAACTTTACTCACAGACAACAAAGCAAATAAAGCTTTAAGTGTAAGTGAGTCCTTATCCACTGTACCAACTGTCATCACCTCTCATTTGGTAAAAATAAACCCTAATTGGATATGAATAAATTCTGGGGCTTTGTGAGTACTGTGTGAAGCAGACCAGGGACAGAGCTGCTGTGTGTCCTCTGAAAGAGAGAACCAGAGGCAGAGCGAGAACTTCAGGAGGAAGAAACGCTGGATTCACAAAAGATTCTGCTATGATCTGGAGCCTTATAGGAAGGACAAGAGCTCTGACTTATTTTACACTTTTGAGGAAAAAAAAAAGATGTTTAGTTTTACACACTAATTATCCAGGCTACTTTTCCCTGCTGTTGCTGGCTTCTTACACTAGCTGAACGAGTCACTGAACAGCGGCTCTCACTCGTTCTTCAGAGACAGACCATTAAGTTAGCAAAAATAAAATGACAAGAATCCCCCAAAAACCAAGTTGCAATGGACTCAGCCAATTCGAAAGGATATATTTTCATTCAGATTGTGCAAAGAGGCAATTATTTTTACCAAACATTATGACTGGGAAGGTTTAAGTATGCCAGACTTTCTAAGGATTTAAGCAGTGGAGTTCCAGCATTACCAGATAATGGAAACTCTTCTACAAAGTATCTGTTAAAATAAAAAAAACTTTCAATGTATAAGTATCCTGTTTAAATTCTCTTTAGCTCTACATAAATATCCCTGCTCAAACCTTAGAATCAGTAACTAAATGAAAAAGAGTATCAGAAAATACATGAATTGTGTTCAGATAAACAAATTGAGTGTAACTTTAGGGCTGGTGTAAGAGGCACACAAACAAAGGCGACAACGAGACAGCAGCTACATGTAATAATAATAATAATAATAATAATAATAATAATAATAATAATAATCCTCATCATAATCATCATCATCATCATCATCATCATCATCCTCATCCTCATCCTCATAATCACTGATGCACTGTAAAGTTGATTACAGCCATATCCTCCACCACTAGGTGGCCATGCCAATGGTGAGCAACAGTTTTGCCTGAGAAGGAAAGGCCTTAATTTTTATTAGTGTATTTAAAGGATATGCTGTCATTTCACTAAGCTGATATTGTGAACAGGGGGAATACTGTGCTACAACTATTAAAAACTAAAGTGACATCTGGCAAAATCTTAGTGAACCATTCTTAATTTTCAGTGGACTCGCCAAATCTGATCTCAGACTGACATTTGAGGTAAACCCAGCCTTTAAGCTCAAGGAGACACAAAACATCAGTGTTCAGGGAGAAGAACAAGAGATTATCAGAGACCAATGCAGAGATACATACTGATGCAGGATACAGGGTCCAAAGTGGATGGCTTTGGTTCCTTGCTGCCAAATTTCTCGTCCGTTCCGTTCACCGGCCGCCTGGAACCAGGCTGTAAGAAAAAAAAAAAAGAAAGTATTTTAGTATCTGATCAATTTGGTAATTCAACGTGTCAGTTAATAACACTACCCTAAATTCATTCCAGTTAAATTTAAATTTCTAACACCTGTGTGTCCTGCAAGTCAGTATCATTTATACATGACATGTTCTTAAGTAACAGCAGTGGGTGGTGGGAACTGCCAGCTGATGATAGGCAGAGCGAAGACACTGCTCTGGCACAAGAGCACCAATGGAAACACACACTCATACACACACACACAAAACAAGTACTGTGCCAGATCAGGCTGTGTGTAATTAGATATTTATTGCTGTTGCTGTGAGAGCTAAGGTCTTTACTAACCGCCAGATCATCCTCGTCCGAGTTGAAGAGGTTGTCCAGGTCGTTGATGGACACCACCAGGTCTGTCTCGTGGATCAGGCTGGTGGAAGCCATGCGGTTGTGAGCAGCTGCCCGCTGAGCATCTGCAGAAAACATACTTACTGTTACTGCTAAAAGATTTTGAGTGCTTGAGAACTCAATGAAAGGAAAAAAATATCTTGATCTAAGCTTTGATTGCTTATGCTATCTGACTACCCTGATTGGCTTCAATTTACTTTCAATTTCAACGATTCAACAGGGAGATTCTAAACTCAATTATTGAGATGCTTGTGGCATGATGAATCTGTTGTATGAGATTTCAGTAAGTTATAACATAAAATGAATGTTCCTTATTTTCATGACTGACTGAATGTAGTATCTATTAATATGTTGGAAAGCCTAAATTGAAAGTGAAACAGACATGTTTTATTCAGTATGCTCCCTCCATGGAGCCGAATAAACACCACAATAATTCTTCTAAGGCGGGGAAGTATGACTACATGTGTTTGTGTTATAACAGCCAAGGCATAAAAAATTCTCTTTACCATCTGATGGACCTGCTCCTCCATCTTCACCCTATGATAACAAAAAGAAAGTTTAAAAAGGTTAGAAGGACTTAAAAAAAACTTTTGTATGATCTACAATACAATACAACACACAAACAAAAATCTATCAAATTGTGAATTTTTGATTTGACAAAGATCAGAATTAAATGTGCAGACAGATAAATTGGTTATAGTAATAAAACTGATCCACATCGATATAGTTTTTTGTTCTCAGTGAGGGCCTTTCTTATCACTGTAATAAGACGGAGTGGAAATCCCTAAGTCCATAATTGTGGTTAAGAATGACACAAATAAATCTGACTGGACCACAGTTGGGATAAATCAAAAAGCAGACAATGAAAATACACAAAAAATAACACATGGCATCAAGCAGCTAGATCTTCTTACAAAGGGGGGTCCTCTCTGTAATCGAGGAAAAATAATAAAATAATAATAAATAACAGCAATAACAGACATAATAAAGGAGAAAATTGAACAGAAACAGAGGAACAGAGAAAATGGACTGCCTGCCTCTGCTGTGGCAAATGAGATTTCCAGTGTGGATCAGAGTGAAATCATGATCCAAGGAATGGCCTCTTAGGCTCCCACCCAGACATCAATATGTGGGAGGGCAGTCTCCTGTGTGTGTGAGTGTGTGATCTTATGGCAGGTTGTGTGTACACTGTGTGCTGAGCACCTCTGTCTGGGGAACAGGAATGTTATGTCCTGGCCATTGATTTCATTACGCTCCAGGGCTTTTCTCTGAGTTACGCTGGCTTTAACCTGTCTCCCTTAAAGGACCAATCCGCAGCAGCACACAACATCCCCACCAAGGCCACGATCTATAGGTGCTAATGATGCCTTAACCCCTCATCAATAACCTGGCCTTGGGTAGGAAAGTGTATACATATGAGTCTTTACATATTGCAAAAGCTTGTTTGACTCCAGGCATGCATGCATGAAAGCATCTCATCGC
>JAPZDZ010000006.1:4475588-4489107 GCA_029783805.1 Acanthurus tennentii | reverse complement strand
TGAGAGAGAAAGCAGACAGAGAAAATATGATTATAAAAACCTGTGTCTTTTTTCCTAAAAGTCTATGATGGAGTTTTTGCTTTCACTCATATTGTGCTTCAACATAACAGACACTCTTGATAGCAGAGATGATGCCAGTGATAGATACAGGGAACCAAAGGAAGAAGCTGCTGCTCTGTACACTCTCTGCTGATGAAACATTTCTTATAAACCTGTTTGAAATTGTTCTGAAGACTGGTCTTTATTTTGACACAGCAACAAAAAATAACCAACTGACTACATCCTTCCAGTCTAATGTTCGATAGGAATCACAACAATAAAGTGCCTATACCAAATGGAATTTGAATTTAATGACCTAAACAGCCTGCACTGAGGTCAGGATGCAAGTAAGTCAACACAGTTGCATTCACAGGTGGTGTGTGTGCTCAAGTGTACTTCTGTCAGTCTAGTGTGGATGACTGTGTGTGTAAAACAAAGGGGAAAGCCCTGACTAACCCTGCCTTTCTAGCCAATACACTCACTCAGTCTCACTCTGTCCCTCTCTCTCTCACACCCACTCATACACACACATACACATAACAGCTCCTCTGCTTACAACAACGCCTGCCTGTGCCAGTCTGACCTCAACAGCACACAACAAAAGTGACAAGTTGAAGAAGAAACGGAAAGCAAGGTCGAGGCAGACGGAAGGAGAAGGGGGCAGAGCAGAATGCAGGCCATTGTCTGCAGGCCATCCTCTCTTTCAGCCCACTCTTGTCCAAAATACACACCCACAGAGACACACAAATCACATAAATGCAGGGAGCGCGAGAGAGACAGCACAAGTGACGGATGACCAAATGAAAGAGGACGCTGTGAATTTGGAAGTGGATCAAAGAGGGTTGCCTCCTCCGAGGATTTGGTTAAGCAAATATCAGTCTTCTCTCTCCGTCTCTCTCTGGCACACCTACTCTGCAGAGGATTAAAGAAAAGGAGCAGAGAGGGAGAGGGAAAGAGACAGAGAGAGAGGGAGAGAGACAGCAAGAGACAGACATAGAGAGCAAGAGCACTTCAAGAAGATAATACCACCTACGTAGTGAAGAGATACCCTAAGCCCCCCAGAGCTTGACATTCATCTTACACTTTTTTCCCGGTAAAAGGTGCTAGTTAGTGAATGGCTATAACTGTATGATATTCATATTCTACAGCTGGAAGCAAGTAGACTAATGAAGGTGAGTCAGTAAAAGAGAGAGTCTTGGATATCCTCCACAGTTCTACTAAAACATTAAGGCATCTGACTGCTACTGTCATGAAATTTTAGAACTAGGTCGTCTTTTTTCAAGTCTTTCATAATACAATTGCCTTTTTGTACATTTAAAGACCTACTGGCTGCTGTTAATATTCCTCCTGGTTGTACTAACTGTGAAGCATTCCCTTCCAAAGCAACCATGATTTGAGCCGTGGTAGACAAAACTCTGTGTCCACACTCTCTAAAATATTTCATTCTTGAATTAATCTAAAGCTTGCACAAGGTTTCAGCAGTCTGAGTTACTTGGCATTCAGACAGGAAACAGCCCTGCATTCTGCACTCTGGCAAAAGTTAATACGAGACTTCAGCAATCTGTATTAAGACCAATCAATCAGGTATCTTATAAATAATGGTTTCTCCTTTACAAAATTCCTTTTTTATGTTTCACAAACAACACTTCCTCGCTCAGCTGCTCATGAAGAACTACAAAAAGGGAACTTCAACCTAAGAAGACTAACTTTTGAAGGTACCCTCTTATTCAGTTAAAAGCTGCATTTGCATGGCACGTTAACTGCATGAGAAACCCCTCAGGCATCTCTGCCAATGCAGCAGGCTTTGGCAAATAATGCAGGGTCATCCAACAAAAAGGTGAAACATAATGTAAGATCATACAGCGAGGCACCGTGCTGGGCTATCAAATACAAGTAACACACATTCCTGGTAGATTAGTTTGTAATATGACAGCAGCATTTCCTCTGTTTTCACCGCCGTAGTTACAAACAAAGATACAACGATGGCTGCCCTGGTTACTCTCCAGAGTTGCAAAACCCTGCTTCATAATATTAGAAAGTGCTGTGCTCTGTTTTGGCATCTGATAAACCCTCACACTGATGTACACTCTTCCACTAACTCAGCCCCTTGCATTTTTATTAATGCGGGGCTGTTTTCAGTCTGAACTCTACTGACTTGTGTGAAGCCTCGTTTTATAGTAATATGAACTTATGAATACATTTAAGCTGAGTTAGAAAAGGATCTCTTAAAGGCTAGTATGGACAGTAGAACAAGGATGCAGTAACAAATTCTTAAGCAAACCTGAGTACTTCATCTGATGTGGTGATGAACCTTTGCCAGCTCCCTCTTTTCCATACAGAGTGTATATGACATGACGATATGTGCGCGTGTTTGTGCATGTGACACCATAACAGTGGAAAGTTTCTCTCTGTTAACTCAGCTTTGCTGCTGTGAAAAATACTGTTAATGGTAGGAAAAACCCTGATTTGTATGAACTCCATCCGCAGTTTGGCAATTTATTCCACCTTTTTTTTAGTAAATTCCACAATTCTATTCATATTCTTTGCCTCACATAAACCACGTGGTTGTATTTCAGGTATAACAAGCTATCCAAATGCATTATATTTGTGCCATAGAGATTATATCAAGTTTGGTGAAACAGTACTTGTCTAATACAAGAATGTGCCAACTATATTTACTCTGTTTTATAATGAAAAATATGCTGAAAACAAATAACAAATAAAAGGTTTGATTAAAACAAAGTGAAGAGTCGATTTAATATTTTTTGAGCCTTGAGCCTAATTTAGTCACTTAATTAAAAGACAGTTTTGCACACTTTTTAAGAAATGAGGGTGTGTATTCATGCTCTTGCGTTTTCCAGTTGCTATACAAACGGACAACAGTTGGAGCGAAGGTGCCTTACTTTGGGCGGTGTGATACAACTGCTCTGCTGCTGAAGTAGTAAGTTACACCAGGCTGTTCTGACTATGGTGTATGTATGTGTATTGTGTAAAACAACTCAAGTTGTGAGGTATGGCGTACCATTCAGGTATGATTCCTTCACCATTACAGGTTATAGGCTAGCAAAAGTATTAAGGTTTTTAATGCAGAAACTGTTTATTGCGGGGGGGCTGGGTTGATCAGCTGGTTAGCCTGTCAAGCAATGAGAAAGTGGCTGTTTATGCTGTCATTTCAAGAGTAAGCTGACTAAAAGGCCATCCTGCTAATACCCTGGTGTAAGCATGTATATGGGAGAGAGATTAAAAACTGTGTTTTATTCTGTAGACATCAATGATTCGGGCAGTCTACCATTTTCCTCTCACTCACAAAGAAAAGCCGACACTAAACATTCTCACACATCTGCGCTTGCAGGGAACTTGTAAGCCTGAGGTAGAGGGATGCCATCTGTGGCTCAGCAGACAGAAGTACAGCCCAACTCTCTCACACAGCATCATACCAGATTCAAATCAATTCTTTACAAATGTCATTGTGCGGACTGCTCTGCCGGTGTCAGCTCATAGGTTAAGAAGATTATCAGATATGCCAGCTGTTGGCATTAAAACTGTCACAAGCTAAATGATCACATTACTCTGCCAGTAGTGATTAAAGGACAACTTGTTCTATAAGAAAATATCATATTTTACTTGTTTTTATACAAAGTTACATGGTAATTGCCAACAGAGGGAGGCTCAAATAACAACAGGTGTTTGTTTAGTACTTGGCCAAGTGAGCACCACAACATCAACAAAAACAACAACAGCACAGGAGTGTGTGTTCACTGCCCTGTCAAAGCACGTGGCATACTCTAACACAGAGCATCGTGCCAAATTCAATTCTTCTGTAAACATCCACAGCCTGCTGTTGAGGCACGCTCATCGCACATACACACACACAAATCACACACACCAGCATGAGAGCTCACCAGCAAAAAAAAAAAAAAAAAGCTGCTAAGCATGGTGGGAAAGTATGTATGAGGCAGCTGAGGTTAGGTGAGCAGGTTAATTTCAGGCATGCGAGGCCAAAACACTGATCGACTCATTTAAGTGTTTTATTATATGTTACTACAGACCTATTATTGAAACAGATTAACAGGTGATAAAAGGGTCAATCTTTGATACTGTTATCGTTTAGTAGTGAACTTGTTTGTTGTGAATAAAAGGCAAAAATCTTGAAAGAAGAGTTAAACATAATAACTATCACAATTATTAAGTTATAACAAGTATTTTCCTAATCATCAAAACTAAAATAGTTGAAAGTAAAATCACCAAGTTTTTTATAAGGTGTAAGCAGTGACTTCCCTAATTGCTCCTTTAAAGAAACATGGAGATTCCCGCATCATTCCCTGCACACTTCAACTCCAACAATTTCTTACTATTCTTAATCTCCAGGAACCCCTGAGAGACCACTTGGGGGCCCCACTCCATGGCACATTGTGTCTGTTCAGGTATGTCAAACCTGCCTCAAGATCCTGGTCCTCAGGGATTTTGCCTTCAGCCAGATACTACTTACATTTCAAAAAAAACCGAAGGCCACTGTGAAGTGCCAGTAAATACTGTGCATGTGTTTGATTAAAACACCACCTGTCAGAAGCACACTGAGCATGAGCTAAAGGACACAGAAGGCCCTCTAACAACGATTACATATTAATCATCTCATTTGTTTACTCTATAATTAAAGAATTCAATGCATCAATTTATAAATGGGGTGAAAAAAAGACAGAATGTTGTAGCTTATTTAAATTGCCGACTTTGACAGCCTTTAAAACAACTAAATACTTGTCAGACAATCATATTCATTAACAAGATGTGTGGGTTTTTTACTTTTATCTCCACCTCTCTCTCTCTCAGTCATGCTGAGAGAGAATAGGAAGGATGGAAGGTTGCTGTTGTATCCCGACAAAAAGCCGCAAGATCTTTTAATCATTTTTTCCCTGTGTGTCTCCACCTTTCCTCCCACTCCCTCTCCTCTGCTCTTCATCTATTAACTGGCAAACAGACTGGGTTCTTCTCTTGATCCCTTCTCTTTTTCCCCTCCTTGCCGCCACACACAGCGCACACTTGCTCACATGCCACTGTGATTGTCCACACAGGCACTCCCTGCTCCACCTCTCAGATGCAAATGGCCTTTGGCTCACTAAGGAGACAATAAGATAGTCCAGTGAGGATTTGAAGCGGGGCCACATACAAAGGAGGGCCAGTGGGCACATTTGCCTTCAGCTGGCATGCCATGGAAATGAGGTGCCAAAGGCCAGCAGCGACCTGTGCGGCAGCAGGAGTGAGGAAGGGAGCTGAGCGGGACTGACAGCCTCCATCAGCATCACATGGACACTCTGCTGTGCAGCACACAGATGACCACCCATTTTAAACCAAACTGACGTGGCATTCGTTTACAAAAAAGGAATGTACATCACAGCTTGTTTCTTAACAGTCTATAGAACAGGCGTGTTGACATTTCACTTTATCCAAGAGCTTTTATACTGTACCTGCACTGACTGAAACCCTGAAACAGAACAAAAACAAAATCTCAGACTGATATTGAGATTACTCAAATATTGATAAATTGCACTGGAAACTATATTCTGCATTTCTTCTATTCTTCACCTGTAATGTCCAATTCTCTACCCATATAACAAAATAAGTGAATTAAATAAGTTGATGTTAAAAATGTTTATAGTTACAGAAAACAGAGAAAAGCAGAAAAAAATCCCAGCTGAACAAAATTTACTTGTGAATGTTTGGCCTTTTGGTGTGACAAATTACTGAGACAAGTTATCAACTGTCAAATCAGCTGCTAATTGATTTTACTGCAAACTGCTAATCAATTAATTGAGTTAAACTTTTGGGCTTAAAGAATCACATCTTAACTACTGAGAACCTTTTTTTAATGTCTGATAAAAATGGCAGACGACTGTATTGGTGGAGAGACATTAAGGTTTTTTTTTCTAAATAAATCTGTGAATTTGTAAGCAACGCCATCTCATTATCTTCTGTGAGTTATCTCCACTGAGGTTTGCGAGGAGATTAATTTGTGGCTTGTTGTTACAGCAAATGGCAGCAAACGCAGTTGCCCATGTAAATCTACAGGGACAAAGCATCCCACTTTATTCATTAACTGTCTGATCTGCTATAAATTCATGTGCACAGTAATTTTTTGTGTCTCAGAGTAATGGCATTCTTGCAAAATTTTCATTAATTAGTGGCTTTTTTATTGATTTTTCTTTTCCTATTCTGCCAATTTTGTTGCAATATTGAAGAACATGTTGAATAAGATCTTTTTATCAAACAAGTTTGCCCCAGCATGACCCTTTTTTTTTTGACTATTCTTGTTTACCTCAAGGTGAATTGTTTTCACTTTTTTCTTGCAGAGCTTTAGTAAGTCTGCATTTTATTGACATAATAACTTATATTTACTGTTGCAGTACTATGTCATTGATCTTTTAATCAATCTGCTTGGATTTTATTTTGATGGAAAAAAAAACAAATTTAAAATGATTGTGTCACAAATATTAAAGATGAGAGATTAACTCAAATGTCACTGACCATTGTAACCATTATAACCATTGGCAAGTGAGCAAATTCCAGCTTACAGTTCCAGTCACATGCTGTTCTTTTCAGGCTTTAGATGAATTAACCACACACACCCGCACACAAACACACACACACTTAACACCCACAAACACATAATCAAACACATGCAAACACAGGCAGAGAGTTACAAAGGCTATATAAGAACTGGTTTGAGGGGAATCAAAAATCAAATACCACTTTAAGTTTAAAAGGATGGCTTGTGGAAGATATGGGGATAGAGAGGACAGAAAAAGGAAGAGGCTGCAGTGCTGTGCCATTCCACAGATGTTTGTTGGGCTGGGCTGGCCACGCTCTAAGAACCGAGCTTCCGCTTAGCTGATGTACACTTCCTCGGAACAACAACAACAGCAGCAGCAAGTGTCCCTGCTGCTGGGAAGAGTCACCCTTCCATCTCAGGCCATTCTGCTTTACTGGATACAGCAGTCACCTCTGCTCTGCCTTGTACATGGATATCTGCCATGTGCGGCAGCTTGTTGTTATGATCTGGAGCATGTAAACATGTCGTGACTGGTCATGTGCTGCTGCAGCGGCTCAGCGTGATGGCACAGGCACAGTTTCTGGCACAACATTATTAAACAATGTTTCTGGAATTACAGCTAACAATAACAATCAGCCATCACATGAAAAAAACTGAATTGTTTTAACAAGGGACATAGATGTGAAAGAGCCCTGTCGAGCAACCATGTTTACTTAATTATTTAAGCCCTCTCTTCACCAACACTGGTACTATGGAGTTTGCATTACTGTTAACATGAATGCCGTAATTACCAATTAGCAGAAAATTTCAAGGCAGTACAAATTTTAATTTAATTTTGAAAACACACTTGGAATTGATGGAATGAGACAAAAAAACATGCCAATCCATAAGAATGGTACATATTTGCATGAAATAATGAGGTGGCATTGTGTTCAATGGTGAAAGATAATACAAATAAGGGAGGAAAGATAAAGAGAATTGAGGTAGTAAACAGCATTGAATAAGGGGACACATTTTCAGGCTGATATAATCCTCCCTACTGTCTAGCCACCTGACCACTGGGAAACAACAGCACTGTCTGCTGCCAAAGTAACACAGGCACACAAACACATAGAGCCCTAAGAGACGCACCAGCAACGGCTTTAGCACGCAGTTCACACAGGACAAAAAACACTAAACTGCACCTCTCGAGGACAGCACATTCACATAAACACACTCCGAGCTCTATTACTCTGAATTGATTTCCCTCTGCCACAAATGGAGAAGGGGTGAGCCTCTTTATACATGTCAGATTAAGGCTGGAAGGGAGAGAAATGGAAAAAGATAGAATGACAAGTCCACAAAAAGAGGAGAAATTTCTACAAGTCTATCATAGCCACAAACAGATACAGCAAGAGCCACCTTAAGATAATTGTGACATAACCCTGACAACGAGTCAGGATGCAGCTCCGTTTAGGCTGTAACACACTCAAATGAGAGTATGCATACACACACACACACAAACGCACAAACACACCTGGGATCATCTCATACACCTGCTGTCAGCTCAAAAGAAAAGCTGTCTTAATCTGAGCAAGATACCTTTGCTCCTCTGAAAAAAAAGAGCAATTTTGCTCATTGCTGTGTTAACATAATCGCTTAACAAGTCCATCTTGATGCTACATCTGCTCCTTTCTATTAGAAAGGTGGGACAATTATTTTTTGTATATTTAATCATTCTGTAACTTTCTAATGGTGGTCCCTATGTATTTAATGTCAAACATTAAAATTTTATTCAGTCAAAGATACCTTCCCTCCTCATGACTGAGAGCTTGAGCCATTTGTTTACAAAAATGACTCTCTAGTTTGCTCAACCACCACTGATCTCTCTCTCTATTTTTCTTCTTCATTGAGTTGCAAACTTTGAATGATATTCTAACAAACAGCAGCAATCCCACATCTTTAAAAACTATCAGAAGGTTTAATAATAAAACTAGCATGGTTTTCAACCCCTAAGCTTGAATCTCTGAAGCTAACGCGATGGACACTTTTCACGCTTAAAAAGCAAGTTCTCTAATTCATTTTACGCAAACAACCAAAAATACACATCGCACAGCGGTGACCAATCAGCTGAATGACCACTCAGACTGAGTAAAGCTGAAACACCCTCCCACAGCATTAATGTTTTAACCTACATTGCTAGTTTTTGCAAAAGGTTAAGTGTGACTTTCAATTTGGGGGGTAAAAACAAAGAGCAGAAAAGACGTAATAAACTTGCAATCAGTCCTTAAACTGCATAGCATAATACAAAAGCCTGTCAATGAAGATCTACAGTTATGGTAGTACGTAAAAAAGGATGGAAATTTAAGCCAGGCTCACACTTAGCCATTAGGTCATCATGTCCTTAGTAATATGAGTGCAGCAGTTGTTACAATAAAGGTTCATCACCCAGAGCCAATTACCAATTAGTCAGCCTCATCCTGGATTAAAGCCGGGCTTCTGCAGTTAACCCATAAAAACAAGACCTTCTTTGGCCTTTTTCCTTCAAATCAGCTGGAAGGCTTTTTGAAAATTGTGTTAGACTGTATTTGCCATGGTTTAAATTTTAGATTAACCAGCTGAGACTCTCTAGATGGAAATGCAACAAAAGCAATGGCCAAAAATTGTAAGAGGTGAATTCTTGCATCAGGTCTACAGCTCATTTTGCATGTAAACCTTTACTTAATGGATAATATGAATTCTTCAAAACCAACAACGATAGGATATGCTTTATTTGGACTTTCCAAATTTAATAATCAGTTGAGCAGACAGACTCATTTTTGTCAAATCAAGAGGAGACAAGACACACAGCTTACTGCATTTCCTTATACTTTTTGAGCAGATGTGACTATTTGTAATTTTCTGAGTAAATCATCTCTATGTATTGGCCTCAGTACAATGCAAATGGGTCATCTGAAAAGGCATCCAACTCCTTAAAGTATCCAAAAGTATCCAAACAACTACACTTTTTTTATTTATGCTGGGCATAACAGTCTGAAAACAAGTGTTTGGTGAGCATATTAGGGATATTCAGCAGCTTATCTTAAGGATATTCAGCAGCTTATCATTTTTATGATTAATTGTATCCTCTCATTCACAAAACTGGAAAACATGTCTGATTACAGACCTCAACTTAGCTAAAGCAGTCAGAAACTACAAAGTTATTTTTAACTGTTAAATGTATTTTGCCTCCTCCCTTTGAATGCATTAAATAAATTTTTATGTATCGCTGTAAAATAAAGAAGAGACATTTCTGATAATGTAAGCAATCAAAATAAACTTTTTTTACCTTAAAAAGAACCACAATTTGTTTTTTAAAGAAAGATGATAAACTTTGAGTTGTTTTAGCTCAGGGCTGCAGCTCACTAAAAAGAAAACATAAAGAGACTGACGCTGGATCCTACGTAAGGATTACATATTCTGAAGACCAGAAATGATTCTTAAGGATTTTCTGATTGCATTATTAGCTAATACAGTTAATTTAACTGAAAAATACATTTACAATGCCCTGTGGTGACTTTAATTGCTAACTGACAAAATCCTCTAACATGTTTGGCTAGTTTAGGCTACAGTTTAGCCACCTCATTCTCTACAGCAATGAGGTGAAAGGACTAACATCATATAAGGGATTAGCTTTAAATGTGGCCATCTGTCTGAACCTCTGGATTAAAGACAGTACCATAGGAAGCACAGTTACTTGGAAAAAGACAGAAGGGAGGGCAGGGAGGGGGAGACAGGGAGGAAGTGACGCCTGACGGATTAACTATGACGACTTCTTCAGACCCGTGCTTGGCCCTGTAACTCTGCTGTGGCCTCCGGCCACATGGGAAAATGGGAGGAATGCAGTGTAAAGCGGCTGAGGGGGCAGGAGGGTGTGAAGAACAAGGGAGCAGAGAGGGAGCAGGGGAAATGTTAGGACACAGGATTCCCTCCATGAAAAGAGACATTTGTCTCTGCTGCTTCCCTTGAATTCCACTGCTGACACAAATATGGGTTTCCTCAGTGCTAAAGTACATAAAAGGATGATAACTCTTGTTAATTTAAGTAACGAGAGATACAATTTTTGTTCTTTCAGGGCCTCTAGCTGTCATTGAAAGAAATGAGGAAGGCATTCAGAAGCAGATTATTGCTTGAAAAATCTTGTAATAAGGTGCTACAAGTTTTCTGGTGGTCTCTTGTTCACTATTCACATAGTGTCATGAGATGTTAATCAAAGTCAAATGGGCTTTTCTAAATCACCAGGAAATGTAATACCTTACTCATCACAATAGAAAGCCTGAATCCATCCATATTAACTGAGTGATGCCAATTCTTTTAAACTAAAAGGTTTATCTATTCGTCACAATAAATATCGTTTCAACCTGTGATGTCATCATAAAAAATAGATGGTTTTCCTTGAAGCTGACAGTTCAAATGCTGGTATAGAGTTAAATGGATATATATGCAGCTTACTATAAGTTGTAGGGTCTTTGTAAGGTCAGTGATGTAAAGGACTTTACTTGAAATTTTAACACTTAAAGGATGCAAAGGAAATGGGCTATTAATAATGTATAATTGTGTAGCAATTAAGGAAATGGCCCATACCAATAAAAAACCACTGGTATTCTTCTTTAAGAGCCATATTTATCTTCTGGACAGGATCTCTCCAGCAACATGATATATCCAGAGCACCATGTCACATGGTCCCACAGGCCAGTTTCCCTGGAGTTCCTGTTGCTAGAGAGACTGATGAAGTATAGGGAAGCCCAGGGGGTAGGGGGTTGAGTGTTGGGAGCAGGTTACTTAGAAGAGGTGCTGAGTTGTCCTGTGCGTCTACATCAGCAACATAAGTCCCTCTGCACACTACATGCTCTTTGTGCAGTTTTGTCTGGCCGTATTTCTTGTGTCTTACACCAATAATTCTAATGAAAAGCTCATGTACCAGCTCCTCCACTGCCCTCGGTGTGGACTGGCTTGCATGCCGATTGTTGAGGAGCATGCTTGTGTGCCTGTCTCCGTGTGTGTTTGTGCTGTGCTGGGAGCAGGGAGGGGATAAATTTAGCGCTTTAGCCCCAGACTGGAGGCAGTGGCCCTTTATCCTGCACTGTCCTACTTAACAGAGTGCTGCTCTCGGCTTCCGCCTGCCACAGCGTACCAGGACTCACACATTCACCTCCCAACATCGGGCCAAAACAAAGGGAGAATGTGCTCATGCATATGGCACATAGACATGCAGAGAAGTCCTGTCATTTGTGTTAATTTTGCCCTTTTTTTGGTACTGAATAACTATGTTTTGCATTCATTCATTGTGTCATACTCTTGGAATATTAGCTGATGTGGGGTGTCCTCATTTCATAACAGCTTGATTTGTTAATGACGCTTTCAGTCAGACAACTAAATGCACAACAGACTACATATCTTTAAATACAGTGAGGCAGTAATCCAACACTCTCCTGATTGCAGCGCAGTTGGAGTACATGGTAGACCTTGCAAATACCGCTGTTATTACACAGCGCATATCAAGCAGACAAAAAGAAATGATATCCCCTTTTGTTCCGATCAAATTGAAACATCAAAGCAGGCTGGATTTAATGTTGCTCTGAATTTCAGTAATACAGCCAATTAGGAGCAAGTCAACGAGTTAGTCTGCCTTATGCTGACCAATGGTGCATAAG
Source organism: Acanthurus tennentii (assembly GCA_029783805.1). Lineage (NCBI taxonomy): Eukaryota > Metazoa > Chordata > Actinopteri > Acanthuriformes > Acanthuridae > Acanthurus > Acanthurus tennentii. Next base: position 4,476,852 of record JAPZDZ010000006.1, on the reverse strand, counting down.
CATCCTGCTTCACCTAGGAAACACACAATCCCAGAGTGCATTTCCCTGCTGCCATGACAACCAAAAGGAGCACTCCCTTGCTTGTTCCCTCCCTCCCTCCATCTATCCATCCCTTGTGTTCTCTCCCGCTCTCTGTTTCCTGAAGCCAGCATAAGGTTCACAGAAACAACCAGGCTGCATAACTTGGAGCCGCCTGTACTCCAGACAAAGAGAATTACTGTCAGCCGTATTAACACATACTGCTGCATCTGCAGTTCACGTTTAACCGATTTTACCGATTGATGTGCATTGATTTAATGAGGAAGATATAAAAAAATCAGTTTTTTTTTAATATTTGACATTAATGTTGATATATTTATTTTTCTATTCACAAAAAGGAGTGTAAAAAATATGTCTTATTTCTGTTTTTCGCATTTTATCGTGATATCAAAAAAAAAAAACAATAGGGTTAACATCTTTACCGAGCTTGTTTTTTTAGTTGAATCATTTAAACTTTCATCTTTATCACAACATGGCTGTTTGACCCTTTACTTCAAGACTTAAGGGGTGAGGGTTCTTTTTTTAAATCTTTTTTTGAAAAGAAATTTTCAGACATTTTTTGGACAAAATAATTCATTAACTAACCAAGACAATAATATGCAAAATAACTGATGATGAAAAATAATCATGAGTTGCAGCCTTATATTTTTGTGTAACACAGAAGAGAATGTCTTCAGCTAAACATGAGCTTGTATGTGTGTACTTTGCAGTTTTACATCCCACTCTATCCTTATCCAACATATGTGATGTTTATGTTTTCCTTAGTCTCTAGTAGGGCTGGGGGATATGACCTCAATTAGGCCTGGGCGATAAACTGAAAATTTACCGTTACCGAAATTTACTACGTTAACCAACGTCATTTTGCCCATGTCAGTAAATTCGGTAATTTAATAAAAAAGAATTTATTTTTTTTTCTGTTTTGACTGTGTCTGCTGGTAGGCTATGTTCATTCCCCTTTAAGACGAGGTACAGCGTGTGTAGTCACGTGACTCCATCCATCCACTCTGAACAAGAAGGGAAATAGACTGAGGCTGATGGTTCAAATGAAGAAGCGGCTCATACAGCCGTAGACAAAGTAACGTCAGTCGAAGTTGATCCTGTTGTGCTTGTTCCAAAAAGAAATTCGACATCTGTCATTTGGAAATATTATAGATTAGGCCTGCACGATTAATCGTTTTAGAACCTTGATGTAGATTCACCCTACATGCGATTTCATTTCTAAATT
>JAPZDZ010000006.1:4448560-4460938 GCA_029783805.1 Acanthurus tennentii | reverse complement strand
CTGGGCAGGTTAGCTCATCAGTCTGAGGATGGTAAGAAGGGGCATTAGGGAGCTATCAGATCAAACACTTTAACGCTTTCCTGAGAGTCTCAATTACAGGGTATCTCCCCTGTGCGAGCCTGACAATCAAGCAGTGAAATCTGTATCATTTTTCATTGTACAAACAATATTGTATCTTGACAGGGTGATAGATGTTCACATACTTTTTTTATAACAAAAGCTGTGAACCCTGTACACTTCCAGCTATCTTTTATAGTCATCATTTTTTAGCAACATAACCTTGAATGAATCCAACAAAAGGTACATCAGTAAAGAAGGTGAACTTCATATTCAGAAGCAGATTATTTTTCTTGCCAGAGCAGTCACAAAGAGATATCAATCCCTCTCTCTCTCTTTACTCATCTAACTTATGAAGACTAACTTTGTTTACTACCTGACGAACCACCATGAGGCAGCAGGGCAAATGTTTCTCTGTGTCAGAGAGCACTTTCACTGTTCCGTTAAACTCCACCTATAAATTCCCACAAGCAACCTGGGTGTCTGTCAGTCACTGACCTCTGACCTCCATGCACTGAGGAAGCATTGTGAAGAAGATGTGCCTATAAAACCTCATAAAAAAAGATATTTTTTAACAACATGTGCTTATGTGTATGTCAAAGGGTTCTCACCTGCAAGCTCGTGGTGGATGAGATCAGCAAAATTGGGGTCGTCCCCCCACCAGAAGAGCCAAAGCTCCCTCCGGCCCTGCCGCTGGCTGCGCCGCCATACGCTTAGCACATCTGCCTTCAGACAGCGGCTGAAGCTGCACAGGATGGGGTCCTCTTCTGTCACTGGGAAGAGGATGGGTGCAGAGGTGGGACCCTGCGACACAAACCTCTTCCATTTGATCCCTGTCAAGTCGGCCTGCAGGACAAGGAAAAGAGAGGGGAAAAAAGGGACTATTAGTGTGTAGAGTCGCTGCCTCAGTATCCACTCAGCACCTTAGAGTGAACATGTGATGAGCAAAATGCAAAGAGTAGGTATTAATCCTCTTTTTATGGGACAGTTCAACCACCAACTACTTTTGACAACAAGATGCCCAGGCTGTCAAAAAAAAATTTGAGAAAGAAAAATAAACAAAACAAAGAGAGAAAAGAGATGACTGTAAGATGGAAAGATTCACAGAGGATGACTAGAAAACAGAGCACCATTGTGTGTTGATTCAAAGACAAATTGCTCTAAAAAATTGGATGTTTGTTTGTTCCTGCTAAGAACTGTCTACTTGTGCTTCAGGTGCTTTCAATATCACGAACAACATGTTCAAAACACAAATACGAGAAAACTAATGCTGGTAAATGTGGTCTCACCACCTTAATCCTCATTATTAGTGAGTGCTGGGGGGGGGGGTGCTTTGCCTTTCTATAAACGCTGTCTGGCTTTTATAGAGAGAACAAAACACACAGGAAAAAGCCTCATAGGCAGTAAATCACTGCCGGGGTTATTAAGTGTTAAAGCAGGAACATTACGCTCCACTGCTAGCTAGCACTGCTGCTTATCACCCAAGCGCCGACAGACTACCCATGTCCACCTAAGCAGATGCAAGTATACAAACACGCGCAAACACACACACACATTAGAAAACACACATGATGCCCTAGGCGCGCATTCCCATTTCCACTGGCAATCTTGGTCCCCTATCTATCATTGTGGACATTTCAAGGAATCTGTGCTAACGTGGACTGTTCACTTTCATGCTGTTTAATCCTATTCCATTCAGGCAGAGTTAGCAAGCTGTCCCTTTGTATATTTAACCAATTAGTCCATTACATTTCAAGGGATATCTTAACTCAAGTGCAGAGGCGTTGAGCCTGAACAAGTGATTGCTCACAGTTATGGCGAAGCATTGGTCTTTCGTCTAGCTAGGGATAAGCTTAGAGATTTGTGGTGTTAGTTGTGATGGTGGTGGTGGTAGTAGGGGTTAGGGGTAGGTTAGGGACTGTCAAAACAGAGCATTGGGTGGCGTCAGCTGAAGCAGAGCTGGATCACAACAAACTGGTAGGCCTTGATAGGATGTAGGCACGCACACACTCACACTCACTCTCGCTCACACACACTCTCTCTCTCTCTCTCTCTCTCTCTCACACACACACACACACACATTACCACACAAAAACCATTGATAAATCTTTGGTTAATAGTTTTAAGTACATTACTCCTATGCAGTAAGTAATGCACGTTCAAGCAGCATATGAACTTCACAATAAATAGAGAGCATGTGTTTCATTAGTTTCATGTGTTTTCTACCCTTAACATAAAGGAAGCCACTGCTGCAGTGTTGCCCTAAGGATTTTTTTTCAGGAGCAGTGGCAAGGGGTTTTTGCTTTACCTGGGTGGTGCATGCAACAGAACAGTGTCCAATATTAACTTTTTTGACTCCAGTAGTTAAAAAAGTATCCTACTAGTCAAGCATATTTTTAGCTGGCAAAAATGTATGTTTATTGGGTATTACTTAAGTATTCAGTTCAAATAATGCTGCTGATTAATATTTTTTAATTATGTTATTATTATGTTTTAATATCAAATGTTATACTGTAAAAATATATGTTTTCAAAAAACTTTTTCAATCGGCATAGATCTGCAGAAATGGATGAAATACTTGAATAATTTTGGCATTTAATTATTTACATTCTGTAGTGAATGAACAAGAGGGTGCAGACAGATATAGACCTTTGTACTTCAACAAATGAAAATAAGGCAAAAATAGAAACTTTGACAATTTAAACATTTGTGGAAATAGGAGTATAGATTTCTGTGTTTACGCAGTGTACTTGAATGCCCTATGATGTTGTCCCTTTGCTCTCCCATGCACTCTGCCATACAAAGCAATGAAGATTTCAAAACCTCTTCTCTGACTTGGACACAAACATAGAAAAAGGGCCAGAAGCAGCATGCCTGTAAATGACCACAAACACAGTGGAGACTCTCAGTAGTTTTTTTATTCTGTGACTATTTTGGCACAAAGCTGCCATTGTGGCAAATAGTCTTCTGAGATTTAACGCTATTTGTCAAATGGAAAAAATCTTCTCACATCATTGTAGCTTGCCGGATGTTAATTTCAGACCCTGCAGGCCACCAGCATTAGAAGAGCATGCACTGTGCAATACATGTTTATTTAAACAAAAATCTATCCAACAACATTCATTCTTCTTCACCAGTAACATAACCTTATTCTCTGTATAGCTATTGATAATTCCATACTGGCTGTACTTGTTTTTTGATTGTGATGACTTCACGTGTAATTGATGTCCTGTCTCCGTTCCAGCTGCTCATCCACAGAGTGAGGAGAGAGCAGACAGCCGTTCAGTTAAGCCCAGCGGAGAATGACTTCGAAGAGTTGTGTAATTGCAAACTAATGACATTTCTGACGCAGCAGCCACAATAATTTTGCAGCTGCAGCCAGCCACTACAAAATGTGTTTAACTTAAACACTTGGCTTGCAGCATTCAAAGGCTTAAGGTTGCCCTGTAGTGTCATATATTATCATGGCAGTTGTCAGGATGTATGATGTAAACATAACGATCACGGATGGACAATCTGCCTCCTAAGGAATTCAAAAGCTGCAGCACATGCTGAAAAAAAACCTCCACGGTGCAAAAAGCAGAGCCGAGTGTGTAACGACAGAGCTGCAGCAGTTAGGCTGCTCCTTCCTGAGAAAGTGAGAAGCACAACGTGACACCTGCATCTCGCTAGGAAACATCTGTCCAAAATACAAAGTGAGGGTTGGGACAACGACAACGATTAACAGCGAAACCAGATCATGAGCAGCACAGCTCAGCAATTAACAAGTGATCATCATCTTGTTGACTTTAGCCAGTCCATAACAGTATTAGTGTGTTTCATCCTATGAAAGGTTTCGTTCATAATTGCCAGATAGATTTTTGTTTTTTCACCACTTCTCTACAGATAGTGGTTTCACGCTTTTAGATGTGATTCTTAACTGCACACAGACAGCCAGGCTACATGCTGACTGACATGATTCTTATTCAAAAAAGGTTTCAGTACCTCTTGCCCCGTTGTAGCCACAACCAACCAACCACATTTAGACATGCCTATTTTTTAAATTACGATAATTATTTGCATTTGTGTTTTTTTTCCTAACACTATTAATTTTTTCTCCCTTTGTCAAAAATATACCTCATACATTCCCTTTACATTTTAGCTTTCTAAGACCACAGTGTATCAACAATCACTTAATACAAATAAGATATACATAAGCATTGAATACAGTCAACACATAGCTGCTTAACATTTTGTCATCTTGTCAGGGTAGAGTGCTTGCCATATTTTGCATTAGAGTTTTAAAAGACTGCTCAACCCAAGCATTTCCTTCTGTTTCTTCTTCTATGCAAATGTTATATTGAAATGAACAAACGAGTATCAGGAATTGCAAGCTCCTTTATATCAAATCCCTAAATAAAATTTGTGATCAGCAAATAAGCTCTTACTATATGTTCTAAAACAATAAGTGATTCGTCCATTAGTAAAAAAAAATTACAAATCAACACTGCAATATCTATTAACCACAGATGATTTAAGAGGACACAATTTTTAGAAAGGAACCCCTGTTTGTGCCACACTTGCTTGGCTGACATTCATAGGTTTAATTGGTGTGTACTGATTCATGGATAATTTAGAGTCATAAAGTATTCTTCAAAATCAAGCAAACAAACACCTCAATACACAAATGGTCATGAGAAAGTTAAACAATTTAGTGAACAGTCAGACTGAGCTCAGGTGACTTCTTTAGGTCACACAGAAAAAACCCTGACACGTGTTCTGTTACTAACTACAGTTACTACAGCCAACCGACCACATCCTGTGGGCACTTAGACATTGACGTGGTTCCCTTCTGGGTTTTGCTACTCAAGGAGCAGTCAAAAGACTGAACTCTTCATCCTACATCACAGTTTCATTTATTAGAACTATGTTAGTTTATACGCCAAGTAGGCAACTTGATACATTATGAATCTTTATCTTACAATATATGGCACAAAAAATCCCTCATTACAGTAACTGTGGTATACAGGAAAGGTCAAATGCTATGTGTTCCTGTCAAGCAATCCAGAAATGCAGAACTTATTGATAGTATTGTGTTCAAGTCTTTGTCTCACAAACACCTAATCATTACTCTCTGCTATAAATAATCACCACAGGTTATGGCCATTCAATAAATCGCAATCATGAGTTTGGCAATTAAATAAACATGCTCGACTGGGATATTGAGGCTTAAAGTCTGTGCATAGAAATTTCTACCAAATCACACGCTTGATAAGCTAACAGCCAGCCACCAGGGGGCGATCAGGAGAGTTTTGCTTCACTTTTTGGGGTCACGCCACTGCGTGCACCTTACAACAGGTGTTTAAGACAGCAACAAAAAGCAGATGGACAAAAAAAACAAACGTCTGCAGCAAATGGAGAGGAGCTAGGAAAATGATTTTACTGAATCCCAGTCCTTGTCCAGCCTCAACTCAGACATCTGTGGCAGCAATGCTGTGCAATGTGTCACCATAAGCGATTGAAGTGCTGTGTTTTTGAAATTTTGAGTAAAAAGTTTTTCAATAGTTTTAGTTATGTCTTGCTTCTTGGCAACAGACTATGAATTAGGCCTATATTATTTTGATGCAAAGATTAGTGAATTAGCAGTGCTCTTTTTGTGAAAATGTAGAACTCTGATAAAAAACTATTTTGTCTCCAAAATAATGAATACCAGTTTTATGCAATAATGGTCTCAGTATTTATCGGAAATGGGGACTATCATTTTTGCCATAACTGTGCAGCCCTACAGCATTTGCATCTAACACAATTTTAAAGATACATTTAAATAATTAGTATTAACATTTTTTTTTCCTCAACAGGACCATTAATGTTGAAAACACAACATCATCATAGTTCAAGATAAACCATTTTCTAAAACATGAAAAAATGTAATGAACCTTTGTTTTTCATGGTGAAAACCACCAAGTGGGATCAGTGACAAACCAGCTGTAAAACACTCAGTTTGAACAATATTTTGCAATTTCAAGTACAAGATTAGTTTGATTTCACTAGAGAAAAGAGGGTGCTAGAAAGGCTTTTTAGAGTGCAATGAAAATTTATGCTAAACACAATGCTGACCAGCTGCAGTCTGGCAGAATGGTCTTTTTCTGCACTGCTTGCACGCTGCACACACGAGAACTTCACACGAGTCTTAACACTTTCAGTGTGAAGGTGAATGTAAACTTGACCCAAACAGAAACTCTATAAAGCTCTATAAAGTGATACACTGACTAAATGTTTGAGAAGCAGTGAGAAAGTAACCTGAAGCACTTCTAGAGCTGGATGAGTTCAGTTTGAGGACACATCTAAATGAGGGCTGAGCTCACATGCGAGAATTACTCACTTTCAATGAAACAGGTCCCTTCCCGAAAGACTTCAAGTGGTATCTGTTTTGTTTACACAGGGGACGGTGATTTATAGTTTATGTAACTAATGAAGTATGAAAATGTTTTTATGTAACTGTTACACTAAAAACAATAAAGTAAAACCAAATGTCCGTGTTAAAACACTTGAGGTTTATGTTTTTGAATTCTAACAACAGGTCGCAATGATTTGTTAACATAGGACTGCTGGATTGTATATTGGGTTAGAAACTGAACAAAACAAAGACCAACTGCTACCACTTGCAAAAAATGCTATTCACACTGGCTAGCCTCTTGTACAAACTTCATCTCCTTCAAGAAAAAAAAAAAATCACTGTGTTTTATTAAATGCTGTATAAAATGTGTCTCTTTTATACATTCTCCAGCAGCAGTGTGTTGCTGCTTAAATTTCATTTTAACTTGAAGACTTGATCGAGAGACTCTGCACCAGCAACCTTAAGGTGTCAACAATGTACACACAGGCTCAGTAGTGAATGTCATGCTGCTGATGGATTTCATGTTTTTGTGTTTTTAGGTGAGCTAGACCAGGGAATATTCAGTTCTAACAGATAAGTGATGCTGTTTCACCCTTATCGTTCTCTGAGGAGTTTGCTTGATGTGATGTAATGAAGCCCTGGTTATTTTATGCGGACTGAGCACAGTGCCTGTCTCCATTAAAGAAGTTGCCTTTTGAATGCTACGATGCAAAGCAAACAGTCATATATAAACTCATGGCAATTTGGCCTTTCCTGCTCTGATTAACGTGCACATAAATATATAAGCTGTAATGCATAAAGTTACCATACTTGTTATAATTTTTTAAATAAAAACTAAAGTCTGACCATTTGTTGTTCTTGTATTCTTCATCACTGTTCCAAGGAAGGAAATAAGCAAAACAGCTATAACTGTGGCCTTTTTTAAGTAAGTGCTTGGTGTAGGATCAAATTTATGCCAATGTAAAGAGTGGTTCATGTTGATGTGGAAAAGTTATTAAATATTTTTCTGGGAGTCTGTAATTGCATATTAGGGAGGAAACTGTGTTAAAAAGTGTTACATTTAAGAACAGAATTGAGTTTTGTAGGCTGTAGAATAGAATGCACAGATCCCCTGGCCCAAAGCTGTCAACCTAGAGACTTGAAAATAAAATAAAATAAAATAAAATAAATTAATTAAAGGATTTCATAATTTCAGATGATTACATCTTACATGCGCAATCTCTCTTGTTGCACTGATGAACAGTGGGCTGTATTATGAAGGTTTAAAAAGGGGCTAAAGGGCCTGAGAGAGACAGTTACAGTGTATAAAAAACATTCAGTCACACTGCTCAGTGTGTTCCTCTCCTCTTTACATTAATGTCCAAAATCAGATTTTGCACAATAAATATGGCTGTGTATTCACCAAAACTGTAGAAAACAGACAAAATATTAACTCCTGTCATTTAATAATCTTGAGAGTGAAGAGGCAGAACTGAATGGCCCCTCTGTCAAACACTAGACACAGTAATACTCCACTTCTCATCAACAATAACCAAGAGGCAGACTGCTCTATCAAGGATAAATGTGCCTTCTGCAGTTGTTCTGTCTGTCCTTTCAAAATAAATTAGTGGCAGCCTGTGTGCAAAAACAGAGGGTGCCAAAGATATCTGCGCATTTCCTTCCAACGTTCATGCTTTCCAGGCTGCGAGCACAAGTGTGCCTCAAACACTTGTTGCACTGTTGTGAATCTGCAAGGTTTTACCACTGCCTATGCCTACATTAATGTCTGGGTATGTGAATAACTGCTTGTGGGTCATGAGTTTTATCTTTCTTAAGCCAAAGCCGAAAATCACACTGCTGCACTGGGAGGGAATCTAAGACCAAAGCTACTGAATTTGGTCAGGAAGTTTGCCTGAGGTGACACGTATTTGGGAGGTTACGACCCCTGATTTTGCCAGCTGCTCACCTTCCCCCTGGCCACTTAGGGTTTTGGGTCTCAGTAGGGAACACTTTGTGCCAACAGCTGCCCTCCTGCCTTTCAAGATATGAGACAAGCAACAGGTGAAGCTGCTCAAATCATGTTGCAGATGCTCCTCTTCTAAAAAAGGTTCTTTTCCTGTCTGTAACGTCTCTCAGTTAACCCTGTCATGGAGCAGACATGAAACTAACAAGTGTGTGTTTGCATTTTTGGTTGAGAAAAATGCAAATTCATCAGTTTCATTTTAGCCTCTGGATGCACAGCTTTTGGTAATTTTTTGTGGGCCACCTGCAATGCTTTCAACAAACAGAAGGTTTTTGATAAGTTCTTTTTTAAATGTAGAACCTCATCTAATGCTCAAATGCACATCAGCTGAAACTACAAATTTAATGAAAAGCCAGCTACATCAGCGCATTATACAGTAACAGCTAAACTGAGTTCACACTACTAGTTAAATCCAATAAGCCCCTCTTTAAAGTGCAAAATAAATGTATGCAACAAGTAGCACCATACTCCAATGAGGACTATCCAATGAAAAATGAAGGAGGGAAAAAGTACCACAATGTGTTCGCATTCTTTCACCATAAAACCACAAAGTAGAGTCTGTTCAGTGAGTGAGTCATAACAGCAGTGGTGTTATGCTTAGTCTCAGTGTGCAGGAAAATGTCAGCCAGACAGGCACAGCACCACAACTACCAGCCTCTGCCTCGCCTGTCCACTGTAGCCAACGCTGCCTTCAAGTGCTGTCGTAAACATTGTAATTACGAGTTCAGCACACACAATCGACCCAACTAAGTAGTACTGAGAGAGTGGGGATTTTCTGCAAAAGAACGTTACCTTTAGTGGGCGGACAGCTCGGAAGCTGTGTCAATTTGTGGTAAAAGCTGTGTACTTTTTCACTATATTGTTATTACGGTATATACTATATCAACATTACTATTGATGCATTTCTACTCTTACTTCCCACGTAACTTTTAATAACAAATATAATAAAATGAATGCACTTTATGGTCTTAAACTTCCACGACATCACAAAGTGGTTATTTTGCATTTAGTCTCTAATAAAAACCTACTTTTTCTAAAAGTAACATTCCAACAACTGACAATTCATTTATACAACTTCAGATTGTGGAAGAAGGATGTTTAGAGACGCTACTGGAGGTAGTATTACACTTTTCAGATAACCTACTAACTAAATTGTAGTAAAGCCTGCAGACAGGCAAATTAACTGCAACAACAAACATAGTCTGACCATGTTCTTGATTATTCAGCCAGGAGGAACTGTACACTCAACACCTTAAACATTATGCCATAGTGGTTAGGACTCTGGACCACAGAGAGGAAGCTAACTGCACTATTTATCCTACAAGAGATGTAAAGAATACCTGTGAACTCCAACTGAGTAGGATCACAACCACAACTATTTGGGGTAATGTCAGCTGGCCGCAACTGACAACATGATATGATGGAAAAGATATTCAGAGGGAGACAAACAGGGGGGACACATTATACACTTCACCCCTCTTTTATAGTGTAGTTTACAGCACTAGAAGGTGTAGCTTAGACATGCAGCTACCTAGATGTTTGTAATGTCCCGGAATGTATGCCAGAGATTATATAATCAGCCTGGGGCCTGTGCCCTAGTTGGTGTGAATACTAGAAAATGATGTCCAAGGAGATTAAGCCACTGACAAACAAGATGATGACACATTACATAAATAATAATTAACGCATGCAAAACAAATACTGTTACACTAAACATTCATGCTACATGCTTGTCGCATAGAAAAGAGCTTTGTAGGCAAAGCATTAGGGGCGTGCTTTTATCGACAAGCTGTGCAAGTTGGCCATTGACATTCGTTCTTCCAGGAGTTGTCAGTGTTATTCAAAAAGCCAAGCATTTCACAGCAAAAGCGCAGTGGTTTCCCAGTCTCAGGGATAAAAGTTAACACTGCAAAGTAAAGTACATTAAGTGTTTGCTTACGGCTCACCACTTGATAAAACATAGTAGAAGTGTAATGAACGAGATAGGAAGTTAATAATAAACAAGGTGCTGAGGCGAAAGGGAGAAACTGCTAACTTATGACAAGTAACACAGTGGGAAACACAGTCGTGCTTTTGGCAATTAAATGCACAACAGTTATTTTCGTGCTAACAGGCGATATGTTGCCGTGTCTGTCCTGTGAAATGTAGTAAATGAAGCTTTACAAGCGAGTGGCGTTAACCTTGAGTGTTTGGTTTGCGAATGAAAAAAATGAAAATGTTGCAGAAAGAGGATGATAAAAGACGGGCCATTGTAACTTAGTGACAAGGTGTTAAAACAATGGAACACGGTAACATTAGCGAACTAGGATACCTTGTTGTCCTGAAAAGATGTCAGCTCGACAGGGCCGTAAGCCTAGCTAAGCTCCTATCAACTGATGCCTGTGTGGCTAACGTTAGCTTAGCCCCTGTTCAGCTAGTTAAAAATGGCTGCTTTGCTTTAGTTTTAAATCTCTTACCAGACAGAATAGATTGGAATGGCAATCCTCCAAGCTGGCCCCGTTTGGTACATAACAAGAACTCATCCTTCTTCAGTGCGAGATCCAATACTCCATCATTTCACTTCCCGGGAAATAAAGAACAATTTGCGGATTTGTGTTTTCTAAGATGTGCAGGCTTAATCAACGAGAAATATTTTTTGTAACATTTGGCTGGAGGATAGTTAATTCAACAACCTTCCGAATGCAGTTCCCCCACCGGAGCTAAAAGCGGATAAAAGAGACTGTGTGGCCCTTAAGTAGACATCTAAAAAGCACACAGTAAAAACAAATTAAAGGGAGCGAAAAATGTTCATAAAACAAAAAGAAAAGGAGAGCAAAGAAGCAACTCTCCCCCTCCCCCTTAGCCCTAAAACGGTCTCTGCTTAAAAAAAATAAAAATGTCCTGTCTTACTCCTCCATTGCAAAATTGAGTCTAAAAACGAAATACATCCTGTAAAAACCTTTCGAAATCTGGCATCGGCCTATATATCAACGATTATTTCGATCATTTTTTTTCAGCCTCGGTTCCTGTTGGTTTCCATTTGAATTCATGGATTCCTTTCTTTAATGGCGGCCACAGGGACAACTCTGCCTTCCACAGCCTATTGGCTCATTCGTGGTCAAAGCTTTGTCAAGCTAACCGAGGACACACAGACATACATCAGAAAGCAGGCAATACTTCCGGCAAAGTAAAAGTAAAGTAAGATGTTATTCGGTATTATAACCAATGTTGATGTTTATGTTAAATAATTGGATAATATATTTGATTTTTATTATCTATCAGTGCCATAAAAAGTTGCAACAACATTTTTTTTTTTGGTAAGCGTTTTATTTTGACAGTCCCGGCGAGACGTTCTGTGTTTCAGTATTGCTGCCTTGACGCTGTCGTGGTCATGAGGGCTGTAATAACACTAGACTGATAGGTATTGCCGCGAGGCCAGCGCAAGTGGCGCTACTGAGCAACAGATTTTGTTACCAATGATCAAACCCTGCAAACTGGCTCACTTACACAGTGCACCACCTAGCGCATGTCATGTTGCACTTGCAATTGAAATGTGCAAACCAAGATGCATTGATGCGCCCTTTGTTTATTTTTATTTCAACAAAATACAATAACTTAACCTCAGTTTCACACGGTGTTGTTTAAGAGAGATTAAAAGGCAGTAAAATCAACCATTCCCTGCAGAACTGCGGTAGTAATAAATGCATAATGTTGAGAAAAAATTAAAAGCATTCACATCAAGTGGGAATATCGAGAACACTTTACTTAAAAAATGAGATAAATGTTTCTCATGTTTACAGAAAAGTATGTGTTGGTGTGCTTCAAGAATTGTAAAAAAGAACACAAGAAGGAAAAGTAAATTAAATAGAAGGGTTAGACAATGAATTATACAAATTCAAAGTTTAAGAGAAACAGTTATCAAAATTCTATGAGTGCAACAACAGGCAAAAGCAATGCTACTGGG
>JAPZDZ010000006.1:4435952-4448460 GCA_029783805.1 Acanthurus tennentii | reverse complement strand
TGCCTTAGAGCAGCAACCATACAACCAACATGTGGCTCAGTTAGACTTAAACTGGGTGGATTGTTGCCTTCAGGTTATTAGAATATTATATGTTGACATCTGCTTTTTTTTAAGGTTTTGGCTGCAGCCCACATTTCCTTTTAAATAATTTGCTCCAAAAACTCAAGACAGTTGTATATCATTTAACTCCATTATTTTCTTCCCCTGGAATGAGTTCAGTCAACATTTTTTCTCTTTTTCTTTCTTATTTTTTTTTTTTTTACAAAACATTGCAAAACATTGTGCTGCTCAGAACTGCACGCATGATCTCATACAACCAGCAGCCAAACTGATGGTGGTCCAGACCAGAGGGGCTTAAATTTCTGCTGCAAACTAAGAGAGGAACAAACTACACAAAATATATTGTCCAAGTTCCTTTGGCTTTTAGCCCATGTAATGTTGTGTGCATTCAGCGTAAGGTTAACTGATATAAGAGGCTCTCTCTGACCAGTTAAATTTGTGTTAATATCAGGTTTAGAACTTTTTCTCTGCAGGTAATACATGCAATAACTGTTGTATTCAGGATTATTGAAGCTGACATTTACAGGTAATTTCAACATTTAATGAAATCCTTATACTGTGGTTCAGAGACTTTTATGAATTATAGTCTTGTTATGCAATAGTGTTCGCCACTGCTGTACAGAATAGTTTTACAAATTCATCTATGATTTCTTATATTTGTATTTTTGTTAAAATATTCTGGTTTTTTTGTCAATAAATACTTTACGCAGCTAACAGACTTTAACTAACTTCAGCAAATGTAACTTTCTAACCATTTTTACCTCAGGGCACACTGTTAGCTGGAATGTAAGTTCCTTAATTTCTTATTGTGAGCACTGTAGGGTTTTTGAATAGCAATATGAGTTTTATTAAGTCCTTGTCAAAGTACTAGCACTTAAATTATTGTAAACTCTCATTATCATTAAGTCATTGCTACCAAGTGTTTGTAAGCTGTTAAAAGTGTAAAAATGAATTAGATTAATCAGTGACAGTTGTTCTCTTTTGTGCCCAGGATTACACAATAATACAGAATTATGAGTAACATTTCCAGTTTGCAACTCTTAAAATGAGAGCTGGGAAAAACAGGCTTAAAAAGTGGTGATGACAGCAGGTCCTGAGGCACAAAAAAACTTGCTGCTCTTGAAACACTTATGGAGGGATGAAGGTGTGGCAGTGCAAAGAGTGATAGGACTGTAACAAACAGCATCATTTGAGGAGCTAGAAGCGGGCCAAATATTTATTAAGAAGATACTTCAACTGATATGACCTGCTGAGGATCAAAACAATGCAAACACTTGAAGGCAACATTATTCCATTGTCAAAATACAGTGCTATTTGCTATTTCCTCCCGTAACAATGCTCCAGGGTATAAAAAAAATAGCAACAAATATTCCTCATGTGAAAAAAACAAAAATAAAAAATTATTTTAGAACTAAGAGAGATGATCCAGCATAGATAAGTATAATTATGCAATTATTTTAAACTTATTACCAATACACTGTATAACAAGAGTTTGTGCTTGTACTATGCAGTCTCCAAGGCCCTTTGACATTAGCTTTGTATCTTTCATCTGATCCCAAAGGGATTGAGCAGCTTTTTCAACCTTAACTCTCCCCAAAGGAATAAATGATAATCTCTCATTCAGTTCTTCCCACGCTTTATCATTGCTCTCCTTGATATAAAAAACAATGGTGGCATGGTACAATCTGTATAAGATTGTTTAACAAAAAAAAACATCTAATAGTGCAGTCGATGAATAAAGTTGTCATAGCAGAGTAACTAATGTGAATTCCAGATTGCCATCATGTCTGGTTTTCTCTCACTTATCTGCAGCTCTTTCTTATCTTAGTCCCACAGAGACATTCTGTCATATATATTCTTTCCCAGCAGCACTCAAGAATATATTGGGAAAATGAAAGTATACGATAGTTTGGAGTTGGCCAACTGCTCTTTTGACATTTGATTTGACATGCTCTGTGGTCTCTGCCATTCTGCTGTAGGAGCATTTGCCAGAGGGCCCTGTCTCACTGTTGTGTGACTAAATCCTGCATGAGAAAGTGAATAATAAAACTGAGATCTAGCCAGAGAGGGAACATGTGCTGAATGCAATGAATGGTGGTGGTCAGATAAGATAGAAAAACATTAACACATTGGATGGAAAATTGGACTTGGTATTCATTTAACATGCTCAAATGTTAGAGCATCGAGCACTTAAGGTGAGGAGTCGACCTCTCATAAGTGTGTGTGCACTAGTAGCTGTGTATTGTCACTGTCACCTCAGACACAGGGCAAGAGACAGGACTAACAGCACTGCTACTGAAAGATCACAAAAGTCATGTGACAAAGCTTTCTGTAAATCAATAAAATTTACCACACCGACAGGAAAAAGGTCTTTCCTCTCACTGGCAGACACAGCTGAGACATTGAGCATTAAAGAGCGTGACTCTGAGGTCCATAGTTCAACTGCATAACTTGTGTTTACAGAGGCTAAGTGGTAATATCCCATTGTTGGCCTCTGTAGAGGAGGAATAGTTATGGAGAGGGTCAACAAGCGTGCTATGTTCAAATAAAGTAGTTGTTCTCCCAGCCCCCATGTTAAAGCACACAGAGATATGTGCTCTTTGCTTTCCCTCTACTCATGCCCTCACTCTCTCTCTCTCTCTCACACACACACACACACACACATAAAAGACATATATACAACGCTGTCGATTGACCTTTTTTCAAAGCATTTACAACTTAGTCTGCAAGGATGGATTGAGTAGAGCTTTTTTAAAAAATGAGAACAAGCACTTATTCCATTCATTTACTCTCATAATAGCACTTGGCCCTGACTGCAAAGTTATTTAAATGTGGTATAAAAACATTTCCTGAGCCAAGGTTGAGCTTGAATTGCAATAATATAATGTTTTAAGAGCCACAAGGCTGATCTGAAAAAAAGCACATGAGATTCAAGTACATACTGTAATTGGTTCATATTCTCTATATTTTTATTAGCCTTTTTTTAAGCCACAATAAAAAATAAAAGTAAATAAATTCATGCAATGGTCAGCTTTTTCCTTTTTTCTGCTGTGAAATAGCCAGTGTCTTACAAATCAAAAAATATAAACTCCCATTAAAGGTGAAAACTGAAAAGTCTGAAGATAGAGGAATTCAAGTTCTAGGGTCTGCTGATGAAGTTGCATTGAGGACGGTAGAGTAAATCTCCCTAGTACTGCAACATAAAACATAATGACATAGTTGGCTAGCAAGCCAGGCAGAGAAAATAAAACTTGAACAGAAGGAAACAGAGAACATTATGCACAGAATTTAAGTGACTTTTGTTTGACTGAAGCTCAGACTTATTTAAAGTTGTGCATAAATATGGAATATTTGTAGCAATATTGCAACAAAGTCACTGTGACAATTTCACAATGTCTTCCATTGCGTAATGCTGTGTATGTACACTTTGAAGCAGAAAATCCCTTCAGGATATTCTGTCCAGAAATCCGATTATAATTTAATGAATGGACTTCAATATCTGGCATTGATGGTTGGTGGTGTGAGACTGCAGGTCCAGCAGGTGTTGCTGGGATGGTGTGATCTTTTTCAGATCAAATACAATATTTGATGATGGTAGCAGATTGACTGGTGCTAGGATAAGGTATACATAAGGTTTGCAAGGCAACACCCCAATCAGCAGGTTCTGAATTTTTGGAGTGGGAAAAAAAAATGTAATAGGTAGAAAATGCAGTCTGTAATGTTTCAGTTTCTGCTTTACTTTATCATTACACCCCGGTATGTACTGTGAAAAGAGTTGACACTATCTAAACTTGAATGGGAACCTCCCAGTCCCACCCACATACAGACACAGGCACTGAGAGCCAAATTGAGAGTTCTTCCGATGACAAAGTGGGAGCAGCCCCTCGTCATTAGCTTGAGAGGGCTGCAGAGTGCTGAGGATGCAGAGAGGCTGGCTCCATGCCCTCAGCCTCCATATGAGCAGCTGGGGCTAGAGTGTGAAAGCTAGCTGAGTGAGGGGGTCAGGCAAAGCAGGCTGTGAACCACAAGCGCTCTGATCGAAAAAAAAAAAGAGGCCTAGTCCTGGTAGTTTTGCAGGTCAATAAGGCATCCCAACATGACACACAATGGCTATCTGTTTGTAAACTGTCTTCAGGAGGGATGGATAAAAGATGAACTTCAGTTTTTTTGTCAGCTGACACCTGCTCAAATCCAACTCTACAACCTGCTTTGTAACAGGACCAGTGTGCTACAACACGGGTCTCCTCAGAACAACGTCAAAGAGTGTTATTCAAAGGCAGTTGGGCAGAGAGCTGCTCTTTGTTGAGTCACTTCAGTAGTTAAATAGTGTGAAGTGCTTGTCAGCTCAGTTGTTGCAACAATACTGGCTTCTTTATCTGGGGTGAGGTCTGGCTGAGGTTAGCGCCATGTTCCCTCCCTTAATGGAGCTGAGGGATAGTTGTTCAGTTGCTGCCCCTGTGCACGTAGGAACATTCCAGGCGCACAAATAAAGCCGTAGCTGTGCCTTTGTTGCAGTGCTGACTAGACAAGAGCCTTTCTGCAGGGTTGCTGCCTTTAAAAAGACGAAGTTGTGCATCCCCGCTGGTAAATGATCTGACACACTTTTTCCCGCTGCAGTCTTTTCACAAGCCCTTGTTGTTAGGCTGTCGTTATTCTTCCTCTCCCTTCCCGCCTTCTTGGTTCCTTACCCTCCCTCCCCCTTTCCTCCCTCCTCTCTTTCATACACTTTTGCGCACACATTGCAAGCAGATGGAAGAAAAGGTGTCTATATCGAATATATTTTCCCCCTTCTTAAGCAGCCTTCCACCCTGCAGAACCAGCATGGGATTAATAAATTCAATATGAATTGAAAGCTAATGAAATGTGCACCCCCACCTCTCCCTCCTGACTGCCAGTAGCTGAGAAGAAGGCTGAGCACAGAGCTCCTTGAGACCAAGCAGAGAGAGGGAGAGAATGAGATCATTGTCACAATTACACCATCAAAAGCAGCAGTCAGCAAAACCATAAAACTGGCCTGCTGTCAGGAAGCTGACCTGGGTGACTGGCTACAACATGCCCTGCATTCCTCTGTGACATGGTGCTTTGTCATTTTCTTCACAGTAACACAGAGGGACGGGCCACATCCAAGGAGGCTACATTCACACCATATTTTAAGGTGGTGTAATAATTCAAGTCTGCTTTTGTATGGAGCTATTTCTCCGCAGCATACATGGATATTTGTCATGATGGTTTGTTTCTTTCTTGTAAAATTCAACAGAACGCCTGCGAGAGACTGCACTCAGTGTCACGTACATGAAGATATTGCAAGCAAGCCTGAGTCCTTACTCTTGGATTACGGCAGCTTGTGCCATTATAAAGGACACAGCAGCCACAGGAAATACATTCAGGTTTGCAGACACTGCAGTTTTCCCACCATCCATATGGACTGCTGCAATTAGATCAGACACAGAAGCAGAAAGAGAGAGACAGACAGAAAAGCAGACAGAGAAAGACAAGGAGCAGGCGGGGGGAGAGTGAGACAGTGCCATAGGAGTGTTAGAGTTCAACTCAAGGGCATGCTGAGGGGCATGGAGTAGGGTGGTCAAAGGGCTGCTGATAAAGTGGAAGCCCTTGTGCAGCGGGATCATCCATGTTCCCAATTATGGCATCCTCCACCTCTAATTGTTTAATTGGAGGCCGTGTGTGTGTGGGATGGAGGAGGCTCCAGAGCCAATGTACTGCTCTCCTGCTCAGCTGATTGATATAGAGGCTTGATTACCACCCAGAGGGCCTCCAGTTCTCATGAGAGGATTTCATTGCCCCATCAGCTTCGCCACCAACAAACATTAGCACCCCACCCCCTTCTAACCTAACAGCTTAGCTTCCTGCATTGAGCTCATCACATTAGTTAATTATGCTGGAAAAATGCAACACTTGCAGAAATGTGGAAATTAATGTAATCCTGTGATTGATGGATATCACTAACCTAAGAACAACAGATGTGGGACACAACGACTCTTGTTTCATCACTTAACTCATCAGGTCCGAGTCTAAATTTAATTTCCAGCTCATAAATGTCAAACTGTGAGCTCCGGTGTGACACTCTTCATCAAGTCAACCCACTGGTCGGTCATGAATCAAGTAGAGTCAACTTCAGTCATTGTATTGCATTTATTAAAATTCTAATAAAGAATCTGCTATACATGTTAAATAAAAACTTAAAGCCCTCACACTTGTCTAATAAAAGACCATGTAACTTGTCCTTATGTCATAAACCATAATTAATGTTTCAACACATAGAAATCCATTCTATCTATATCATCACATGTGAAAACAATGTTTTTTCCTGAAACAACTGACATTTTAAAAACAGGTAAAAACAATTTGTAGTTCTAGAAATTTTAATGCTTTTTTTATTTAATACATACATAACGCGTCTACATAATGTAATCCTAAAAAGTAGTATTACTCGATATTTCACTCAAGAAGAATTTCCTTACTCTACCACTTTGTTTCCAATTTCTGATCATGCATTTTAATACACTTATTGTTCTAATTTTGCATTAAAATTAGATTCAATTTCAGTCATTAGTCATATAAAAATCTCTATTAAAGTTGTATTTGTGACAGTTGCTTCTGCAGTTTGCTTGGTCACATTGTGTTTGAAATTTCAATGATCTCAGTGATGCTTCAGGATTCATTAGGTCTGTAAATGAGATTAAATTTGAATAAACATAAACCATTGAACCATTTGTTGATAAATTAAACATGAAAAGAAATTAAGTCTCATTGCGAGGTTTCCAGAGTGTCACAAGGTTCTAATCATTCAAGAATTAAAATTTGCCTTTAAGTTTTGATCTGTTTCAGTTTTGGTAAAAAATACATTTTTTTACTCTTTATAGCAGACTGTAATATTTGTTTAAATACATTAAACCTATCAAGAATTCCTTCCATTGATGCATCTTCTTGGAAAAAAAACAAATACACAGCCAAGAATCAACATAACGTGCTCAATATTTTATGGGGCCTTGGTCAATATTCATGAGCAGGGTTTATTTGAACATACTTGTTACTGGTCAATAAGTTTACCAACTGCAGCATCCAAGGCCTCTGTAAACAACATCTTCCCAATAGAGAATACTGACAGATACAGTATCTTCCTATGCTCAGTGATCAATAGATACAGCAAACTAAATCAGTACTGGATGTAAAGAAAAGCACAATAGTGACTTCTCATTATTAACACTGAATAGAACTATTTGAGACTGCTGAGTACACTTTTATTAATGCATGCAATAATATTGTGTACATGTCTTTACTTGTTCAGAATAAGCCAAACAGGTTGTTTTATACAAGTTATGAGCTGCCAAGGAAAATACATCTATACTGTCAGCAGAGACTAGATCATTCTGTGTGTTTCTGCAGACTTGCATGCGTCGATGTACATGCAAATATGTGTTTGTGTGTGTGTACATATGTGTGTGGAGTCATTATTCATGGTGCAATATGCCATAAATACTCTCAACATAGCACACTCACATCTCAATGTGAACACTTGCTCAACACTTATGCATTATGCATGTCTGCATCTGTGTCTTACATTTACTGTGCAGAGTGTCTTGTTCTGAGGGCCAATATGATTGGCAGACATTAATGTCTGATCAGCTTGCACCATTTCCTCCACTGAGTGTGATTTACCAGATGTAAGCTGAGAGTCTCAGCTTGGATGTACAGTACATCCTGAAAGTATACAGAACCCCGCACTTTTATCACAGTTGTTCTGTTGCAGCCTCATGCTAAAATTGTTTCGATTAATATTTACCTCATCTGACTGACAATATCCTGTAATGATAAAAAAAGGATAGTAAACATGTGACAAATTTTACAAAAACAAAAATATAACATTATACGGTGATTACAGCCTCGAGGAGGTCTGACTGAAGCAAAGAATAGTTTGTCACCTGATTTTAAATTTTCCTACAGCTCCTCTCTGCAGATCTTGTGTAGTTTGGATGAAGGCTCTTACACATGTTTGGTTGGTCCCACTACTGGGAAGACATTCCAAATGATTTCAAATCAACTGAATTTAAACATCATCTCAAAGTTGATTAAGGCAGCTGGATTAAATTTAAATGTGATTACAAATAGCCTGAACGTGATACTTCAGTCCTAATTTTGCCATGCTTGAAATAAAAAATTGGGTTTAAGGTACTGATGAAGGACAAAATGCATGACTTTGAATTATTTTGCAAACTGGCTGTAACAGGAGAGAGGAACAGGAGCCTGAAACTTCTATATCTGTCATTGTTTTGTACCATTATTTTAGCAATGTTTCAAAAAAAGGAAGCTGGAAATGAGAACACGTGTAATGCAGAAATATTCTCTTTTAAAAATCTTCCGTGAGACCGACCTCAAGACGACTGCCGAGCGAATGAAAAAATGTTTAACTCATCATTCTGTCAGTTTATTTGCGTCTTGTGGCAGCTGCAAAAAAAAACAAACAAACAAAAAAAACACTTGTATAATTTAGTGTCAAATGGCTCTTTAATTTACTCCACTTGTGAACAACTGAGAGAGAGAGAGAGAGAGAGAGTGTGTTTTGGCTGAGGGTATTTGGTTTGCAAATCAGATATGCCCTTACATGTACGAGTGCTTTCATGATGCCACTTACAAAGCTTGGGAAGGGCACAGGCGGCTGAGCTTGCTTCATCATCATCACTGCAACTCTGACTGGACCACTGCCACCGAAACTCAAAGCTGCTCAGTCAGTTGACTATTGCAGGGTTTACCCTACACAACAGGTGGTGCAGACAACAACAGTATATTTGGTGGAGACACGCTGTGATAGATGATAGATGATGGGACTTTGTTGTAATCTCTTTGTGTTCATATTGATTAGAGATAAATATCTGCCTGGTGGTATCAGCCACAGAGGCTCTTTGTTGATGTGGTTTTGAGGACATTAAAATCTTTTATTGTACTGCTGGCATCTCCACACTCACAAACACACAGATACAAACATACACACAGCGCACACACTATTCACTGTGGCCTTTTCCCTCTGATTTCCAGCCGTCTGTGACCTGATGAGTCAGAGCTGGCCCCAGTGGAGGATGAATGAGATGTGGGAGCTGGTTAACTTGGTTAACTAACTTGACGATTTTGTTTGTACAGACAAATGTCACACATCCCAGTTTGCCTCAGGGGGGGTTACAATTGGCACGGCATACATAACCCTCTGTCTGTAGAGCCATCATTTCAATGAGGAACAACTTTACAATCTTTAAACAAGGAAAAAAGGCAAAAAAAAAAAATGGCAACAGCAACAGAGAAGAATCCCATTCCCAGGAGAGAAAGACACATATTAGCTGTAATTCGTACAGAATAAATTCACAACACAAAATCAATGTGTAACCAACTATGACAAAATTTAAATAGTTAAATAAAAGTGAAGAGGACTGATCCAATGGAACAACTGAGCAGCTGCAGATGTCGCCCAAAACACCTGCTCTTCAAACCTATAAAGAGGACAGGCCACAAAAAACAGAGGAGGAAAACACCATTCACACAGAGAGGAGAAACAAACAAACGAGCACACAGAGGGAGAGAGAGTTGTGATAACATGCAAATAAAACCGAACTAAATTGGCAGCACTTGCCTTGCGATTTGCCCTCATAGGAGTATAATAGCAGTGCAAATGAGGGTTTAGTCAGGAAAAGCCATGGAACAAAAGACAAAAAACACCTTTTTGGAAGATGAGATGACAGTAATGGTGGAAGTTATTGATGCTGAGCAACAGGTATTATTCAGTGAGTTGACAAACAAAGGCAAACACACAGGTTTGGAGTGTGTCACTGCTGCAGTTGAAGGTGAAGCAAAGACAAATGGTCTGACCTTAAATTACAAGAGAAAAACAAATAATTTTACATAACTGCAGCAGTCCATTGCTAATTCCTCCCACTTTTATTTGATGATTCTTGTAATGTTGTTTGTTAAAGCTCAAGTAAAGTTCACTGCAGACTTTGAATTATATGTGTCGAAACTGAAAAACACCTACATGACTACAGAAACATGGTGGTGCAACACTGTAAACCTTTATATCTAAAGAGTGAGGACCTGCTCACTCTTTGGATATAAAAAGGCGTGATCTCAGGAAATAAACACATGGTTCTTATTTTCAGGTGATTATGTTATGTGTCTTGCTCTGGTCTATAACAAGAAGATGTCCAAAGGCCCCTCTCCCTGTCCTGACTGCAAACAGGTGCTAACCAGCAACACACAGCAGATCCTGTAGTGTATGGTCTATTTGGCAAAAGACCTCTCCTCCCCTTCACACTCTTAAATTCAAATATGAGCCTATTAAAAGTGTAGCCCAGACACCAAAATTCATCTAATTAGATACATGCAATCATTTTTAACTTAAATGCTTTGAAGTTGACAGCCACTAAAAGCTGCCACCAAGTTTTAACTTTAACATCCAGCAGTATGCATGAAAGCCTAATACAACACTTCCCCTGACAGAAACGGTTGAGTCTGGAGATGAAAGTAGCAGCTCTGAGAGGAGAGACAGAGAGGAGGAGAGACCCGGCCTGTAGATGATAGCGGAGCAGGACAGATGCCGGAGAGGAGAAGGGGCGAGACATGGGGCCCACCCCCGAGTCAGCGCAGCAGGTGGCTGATGGGAGCACAAGTGAAACAGCATCAGACAGACTAAACCCTTTTTTGAAAGCAAAACGTTTTTTGACAAGGCAGTTTGGCAAAGGAAAATCTTATGTGGCTCAGAAAAACAACATAAAACATGTCTGAAAAATGCTCCAAACAGATCATTTTAGAGTTAGCCCCCCCCCCATGAGCCTTCCCTTGACCCCGGCTTAGGACCTGTTGTAGACCAATGTCCACTAATTATGAATATGTTTTTACCTCACACTATGTACTGTTTAAACAGTTATTTATTAATAGAAAACACAGTGTACTTTATGTTTTTTTTCAAATGCAAAAGAATTACAGTGTGGTGTACAACAAGGAAGCTGCTGGGGGCAATTTCTCTGGTCTATTTTAATGATCATTTTCTTTTTCTAAACTAAGCAAGAGCACTTATGTTTCAGATGAAACGAGATGGTATTTATTATCAGTAGTATCAATTGGGTAATTGTCTACTGCTTTGGAGAGGGAAATCATTCAATCATAATGAGGGCATGGAGTAACAAGTTAGTTCTTAATCTTTCAAAAACAGAAAGTATTGTATTTGGATCAAATTTCAGCCTTGAACATAATCTACTGTTAAACTTGTCTGTACAGGGAGTGCCTTCAGACTCCCAGGAGAAATGCTTGACAGCAGAATGAAGATATTTGCTTTTTTGGAACAACAAAAAAGCATTTTTTATTATTGTACTAACAATTAGCAATAAATAATACTTAGCAGTATTGTGGTCAAGTGTGTCAAATAAAGACTTGGAGGAACAGCAGTTAGTCGAGAGATGTAGTCTGACATCTCACTCTGAACTGCAACAGAAGAGCTAATGTCAGCAGAATGCAACCTTAACCTTATTGATGAGGAACAGTGGGGTTATTACCTTGCTCTATTTTATAGCAGAAACTCTAATAGATGTCATGCATCAAGAGGTTGTTATTCTCTTCCTGTCTGAAAACTAATGTGAATCAATGTACTGTTATGCATAAGGAATAAAAGGTCCCTCTCCAAATAGGACAGGTCTTGGCACATAACTATATGATCATTCTTGTACAGTTTTTATGTCTATTTCATTTTTTTTAGTTCCTAATCATTACAGGCTGTTTTAGTGGTGCTACTACTCTTGTACTGTATCAAACGTTTTACTATGTCAGCAAATGTTGTTAATGTTGATATTCACATCATTAGTAGTCTCATTCTTGTTAATCTTTTCTTTAAAATTTTTGCCATTTTTGCCTTGAACTTTTCTATTTCTTACATTATGATCGAAAGCTTAGATGCAAGGACTATAGTAGTTGCTACCTCGGTTGTGGCCAACAGAGTTCCAAATAAATGAATAAATAAATAAATAAATAAATAAATACATCAGCTCCCACTGAGCGTGTGAATGCAATTTTCCTGTTTCTCCAGCCATCAGTCGCAGTAGGGAGCCATGCAAACTGGACTCCCACTACCTGAGCTCATCAGGGTGAGCTCCAGCTGAGAGGCAGAGAGGTCCTGCTGCGCTGAGCTCATGATTTACCCTTTATGGAACAGAAACTGACCTTCAGAGATACACTGAAAACCCCTTGCTTACTGTCCTTCTCGTGCCTTCTTTTGAAAAGATCAGCAATAAAAATCCTGTTGGTGCTAGATCAGACCTGAGGGGAACAGGGAGAGTATCTCCCTTTGTCTTTGAGAGATTTAAAAAATAGCATCCAAACAGAAGGTAGACATCTCAAAGCAGAAAACAAAAGAAGCTGGAGGGAGATAAAAGAAGAGATTGTGTAAGTTTAAATT
>JAPZDZ010000006.1:4374745-4386411 GCA_029783805.1 Acanthurus tennentii | reverse complement strand
ATCTCTTGCAAATGGTGTCACATTCTACATTCATGACTAACTATATTTTATGTTGTTCATTACAAACACATATATATGTCAGATTAGATCAGATATGTCAGATTTAAGTTGATTATGTGAGGATGGTTTGGCATATTAAATAAAATGTGGCACAGGACACCACTATCACTATACTTACTTCTCTAAATTCTTGTGTTGCAACTTACACACCTATCTGGCACTGCAGCTGGTGTGATCCCATTGCCAAATGGTCTTTAGTTTAACATAATCTCTCAGAGTGGCGGGAATGATTGAAGCTGAGATGCAGTGATCTGCAGTTTAAAACAAACTTGAGCAAAGGGTGTAAAGTAGGTGGGCCAATGGCCCCTTTTCTACTTCCTACCGCCTACTTCTGGCGCCCCAGCCCGAACCACACCCATCTTCCAACCCTGCTTTCATGTTGATCCCAACTGCAGAGCTGTGATGTTATCGGTTTGCCAAAATCTGTGCACAAGCAGACAGACAGATATAACACCTGGCAAAGAACTCAAAACCACTTCTGTTGTAGTTCCTGCTAGGTGTCTTCAGGACCACATTGCACGTGCACACGCACTCTCACACACTCACATGCACACACAACAATATAGCCATGTTTTAATAGCTCATAAGAAACAATTAAGGCAAGATTATGTAAGTACTCGGCTCTGTTAAATAACAGCTTCAGAATCATTCTAATGGTACACTGACTTGTAATAAAATGACGGGAGTCTCTGTATTAGTCACTCTGCAACCCAGTCACCATGTAAGAATTTGGATGAAGATGTTAGGAAACCCTGTGTATGTAACTCCCTGTGGCACTCTGTCTCACACCGCACCTATCATTGATTTTGATGTCACAATTTTTTTACAGAAAAATTACCTTTGGGTTTTACCTCTCAGATTCTTCTAGTTGCTCTGCCTTCACTCTCCTTAATTTATTTGATTTTCAAAAGTAACTCATAACTGCTGCTAGTTATAGCTGCTAGTTATCTCCATTAACTTTAAGCTAAAGCTTACAGGAAGAGAAGGTGGCCTCTTGCTGTTGGACTAGTAGGTGATATTAGCTGGTATGCAAAGTTATGTGTCCTGTGTTATTACACTTGTTGAATGTTTGACCACCATTAGCAATGTTTTTGACTGACTTGTTTTTTGATTATAAAACATATGAGCTCCTTTTAAAGAGTTTTTAGCGTCTTACAATCAGCTGTTAGCAGTACATCTTCCGGTTCAGGTGTCATATCTTGGCATACCGCTCTTTTCAGTTGTGTGCAACATTCCTGCAAACTTTTTGCACATGGCAAAAAAGCATTAATGTTTAATGCATCAATTCATCAGTTTTTTAAGGACATCGAGTTTTGCTTGATAGTAAGCACATATGTTAGATCTAATACAGAAACCAGGGATTAGTATTTATGACAGTAGAATTGCAATTTGAAACTACTGCGGTGCCAAATAGCAAAAATATTCCAATTTCTACATAATGTTACCACAGTCCTTAAAGAATACTAAGCTACTCATCTAAAGTCTAAAAAATTAGTTATGATCAAAAGTCGTGATTAAAATAAAAACAACCATATGAAGAACCGACTTTTGACTCTCACCAAGTCTATTTCTATTTTCATCATGACTAAGGTTTCCTCAGTTTTTTTTTCCTGGCAAAAATGTGCTTCCATATCACTGAGACTTTAGGGGAACAAAAAAGAGAAGCAAAAATGTAAATTTTTAACTACCAACAAGACATTTAATTTCTCTCTAGATACTGACTGGATCAAAATATGAAGTCAGACATATTTTTGTAAAATCCGATTAGCATGCAGGACAAATAAAGACATTCTAAACACTCTGCAAAGTTCTGTGTCCTCTTAAGGAAGTTGCCTTTTTGATATTGAAAGGAAGTTGTGAGCTGAGGTGAAGTTGTCAAAGCAGTAAAAGTATTTTGGTGGAATATCACTGCAGAATAGCCAGTTCAGATACGCTGAGCACAGTGCGTTTGTTGTGTAGTCTTCATGTGTCTGGTTTTGTTTGCTCTTTGTGGTTGTTTGCAGCACGTTGATGGGCATGCTGCATACAACCACACTGCATGTGGTAAACAGGCCTCATGCAGAGTATGTGGACAAGACTAAAATTAGCTCTGATTGCAATGCCGTAAAAGCTGAGAGCTTTAGTTTGTAATAGTAATGTCATATGTTTTTGATGCCGGTATAAAGCCACAGGGGATACTGCGGCTTATTTGATAGATTTCTTTCTGTATTTTGTTGAACATCATATTAAAATATTTAATCTAAAAAGAAGTTCCCTTTCTCTATAGTTCTGAGGAGATGACACAATTTGGAACAACCAATCCAGTATGACAGATCTAACCTAATTGGTTTGGTTAGCGATTATGACATCACTGATCCAAATTAAGTACAGTTTCCTTGGCAATATCATCATGAACATTTTGTGTCTCTGCTTTACATGGATGAAGTCATGCAGGCCACTAATTAAGTTTAAAGTATCACAGCCTAAAGTTACTGAAAAATGAAAATTAATACAAAAAGTTCCACACAGTGAGGTATACAGCTCTTGAAGTTGGGGAAAAAGATATTTGCAGCACTGTGTGCAACCACAAACTGACTTCCTGGATTCATATAACCGCAAAGTTTCAGATATAGATCTCACACAGTTATACACATAAGTTTGATATATATGCTTTGCAGCACAGTGAAGGCACTGCAGGAAGTGTCACAGTACTCAGTGTTGGACTCCAGGAAATACCACAACTTGTTTTTACGTTTCTGTTCAGTAACAGATTAACCAAATAACGTGTTTGTGAGTGAGATTTGAGGTCTGGGTAGATGTTTTTGTAAATGTCAGCAGTGCCAAGCTAGCTGTTTCACCAGCTGCTAGTTTTTATGTTAAATTAAGTTAATCTCCTCTCAGCTTAGTCCAGCATCAAAACTAATGCAGGGACAGTGTTATCTCATCTAATTCAAACACATTTTATGCAAAATGTTGCATGTTAAAGTTGACATACATTTTAAAATACTAACAGAAATGCTAGCTTTGACATGAAGCAAAATTACGCCCAAATAAAATAGTAAATTTTAAGCTAACAAAAAACAGTTAAAACTGATGAAACACTGATATAAAAGATCATACTAAAGATGATGAACCAATCTGAAATTTAATTTTTTTTTTTTCTTTTTTTTCTTGAGGCAGCACTAGTGACATGAAATTTTCACACTCTGCACTGGAAGACTCCTATACTGCTTGGTGATCCCCTGACTTTCACTGGTGGGACCAGCAGGCATTTGTGGTTCTATATAACTGAAGCTGGAAAGTTACTTTTCCCATTAGCATTTTCCCCACCCTTCATTGAACAAAGTTCTATGTGTTTCCAGTACACCTACAAACCGTTGTCCAAATATGCATCTATTGGCATTTTTTCCGGTTCATTCTCGTGTTGCTTAATTTGCATCTACAATGGAAAGGGCAAACCACACATCCCCAGCACTGGTATGAGTGGAAGGCAGTGATACATTCCTGAGTAATATTTCTGAGATGGCATCATATCATGACACAGAAACCTGTGATGACACGTTAAGCTGTACTAAGGCCGCACTCAGTGCCTGAGGATAAATGTTGTGGAGGAGAGTCCATACTGTCAGATTTTAAGCATTCCTAAGGTTGACTCAGTGACGTCTCCTCACATCAAAGGGGTGTGTTTTTTCTGACTGTGTGTGTGTGTTGAAGTATTAACACATTTATACATTCTACTCTCAGACACAGTGCTGCTGCATTGTGTTTTCTAGTTTTACTACAGGCTTCAGTCCCCTGTGTATTTATGACACACCTGAATGACGCAGTTTCCTTGGCAAAACTCCTGGGACATAAAATCTAGGAGTAATGATGAAGCATGAGGAGCAGTTATGTGGCAGAGTCCTCTCTGTCTTGTTATGACACGTACCCACATAAAGAGAAGAAGATTTTCTATAAGAAGTCATACAGCCCATTTATGAATGTAGCACCGACTTAAACTGTGAATTTTTGGGAACATGAGTGGATAGAATAAAGTCACTAATATGTTGAAAGCTTCTTTCTTTCTAACTAACAAAACCATTCAAAGCTTTATGACAACCACAATGGATTTTAGGTGTAGAATCCTTTAACTGTCTTTCATGTATAAACAAATACACAACCTGTCTTGGATTGGAGCATTAAGTCCACAAGAACAAGGCAGGCAGAAGAGCTACAGATTTGGGTGTGTGTGTGTTTCATCACAGCGCCCTGGCATTGCCACCTGGCACCAGCTATTAGGCTGTCTGCCATGTTGGCACTGTGTGGGCAGGAACAGCAGATGCTTCTGCCTAACTATGCCCTGTTAAAATACCCACACATAATTTGGTTTAACACAGCACAGGGAGATGTGTTTTGTTGGGTCAAATTCTATCTGGGAAACAGTTCATCATTAGAAAGTTATGGTTTAAATGATTATATTAAAATAATTGTAAATCATACTACCAAAGAGGCCAGCCAAGTGCCTGTTGATAAGTTGGAAACTCAAGTCCGTCTCAGTCGACCTTGTGATCCAATTGAAATGAGATCAATAATTTTTCTCCCCTCAGATGGAGTGAATTATGGAGAATCTGAAGCAATGATAAGATTGTTTGATCTTGGCATGCCAAAGCCACAATAAAGGAAACAAAGGCTTTTGGAGCTGGGGCTCAGCACTAACCACAGTTATTATGTGTCTGTGTGTGTGTGCATATAAACGTGTGTAGGAAAGAGAAAAAGATATCCACACACACAAAGCTCACAAAAGTTGCACAATACATGACATGTAATGTGTTATGACATTCATGTTTTTATTCTGGTCTAAATTTTTTTTATGCTCCTCCTTTTTTTTGCTGTTTAAGTCTGAGCTATACTTGAATATTCTTTTTGTAATCACTTTATTTTAGCAACATCCATATTTTAATGTGAAACACTTTGGGACTCTGTTATCATGATTAATATTTAGTTAAATAACTGAAACAGAATTTGTTGAATTTGCCTATTTTCTTTGGACTGACACTGCCAGGCAGAAATTTTCACAGATGAGGTAACGTATTAGAGTTTCATTGATTTATATTTAGTGACGTTTTCTTACTTCCTTCCTCACTCTGACTGGTGCAGCCCAGGAAGTAAAAGGCAAGAAATGAAAGCTCTGTTACCTTGAATGAACTTTCTGAGAATGAAAGTTGATGAAAGCATTTGGAGTAATTTAGGTACAGAACTCAAAATATTTTTTAATTAATATTACTCTTTTTTAAAATATATTTTAATGTATTTCAATTCATAAAACTTTCCTTTAAAATAAAAGCTTTTATGTTTTTCCTCAGTACCGCCAATAAAGTATTTTAAAATCCCTTAATTTACACTCCGTCCTTCCCTAATGAAAAACATATTAACACTTTGCAAATATGTTTTTTTTCTTCCTAAATTCAGAGGCTGAACTTCTGAACTGTCTCTTCACTGCAAAGCCCATATTTTGTGTTCTGGTTTCAGGTTTCCACATCACACTAGTTTAAGTTACAGACTGGACTGTGATTGGCTTCCACACTGGTGATGTAAAATTCTGCCTGTACATTCAGTTGTTAATGTCAGATTTATGGTAAACACTTCAGTCGATGAAAGTGAACACACCACTGTTGACAGTTAAGCTGAAATATCCAACAAGCAAAACACATTTTTGAGTGGCAGGTGGTTTCTTTTTTTTTTAACAAAAAAAGTAAATACTTTTTTTTAAGGAAGCATTAACAAAAAAACTTAATTTTCACTTTTTAAATTATGAAAAGCTATCATACTTTTGAGCTACAAATTAGTGTTCAATAGTAATCCTCCTAATTACAATACAAGTGTTACATTTACATCAGTGTATTACTTCATAGCATCGCACTGTATCGTCTCTCATTCTAAAAATGGGTCTGTAAAAAAAAAGAGGGTAATTCTGGGTGACATGTACCCATAAATTGTAACTTTCCTTTGGTAAGCATCTTTCTCTGTGCAGTTAGCTCTGCCTGCTCACTCCACTGTGGTCTGATGTGACCCCCTGACTGCTTCTTACAAAAACAAAGAACCTTAATGTGATTTTAGATTTAAAAAAAAAAAGGGGAAGAAAAAAAATCCACATGGTCAGCATAATTTAATGAGACAGAGTGTGAAAGGAACTAAGTGGATAACCAAATGCAGAGTGGGCTTGTGGGTGGGTGGGTGGCGGATGAAGTCAGTGATATTTCAGCATCCCTCGGTGGTTAGTCGGCTGACAGGGAGGGGAAAAAAAA
Organism: Acanthurus tennentii; assembly: GCA_029783805.1. Taxonomy (NCBI): domain Eukaryota; kingdom Metazoa; phylum Chordata; class Actinopteri; order Acanthuriformes; family Acanthuridae; genus Acanthurus; species Acanthurus tennentii. The sequence goes on along the minus strand of JAPZDZ010000006.1, from coordinate 4,380,088 downwards.
ACTGGAGACGGTGAGGGAGGTAGTGCATGTTGTGGGGGGTGGGGAGTATGGAGGATCACTGTGCCAGAAATTGAACGATGATACCGGATTCAACTGTAGTATATGTACAGCATATGGAGAGATTATAGAAAGAGAGAGGGAGGACAAAAGCTTTGTCATTATTTGAATGTCAGTCACCCAGCCTGTTTGGACAGGCAGGATTTGCATGTTGGGTTTTCAGCCGGAGCCCCGGGGTAGGGTGAGGTGGGTGGAAATAGTCATCTTCATGGTGCTCAGGGTGTGGCAGATGTGGGAACAGGACTTTTCTCAACAGGGGTCCCTCAGTGCAGGTCACACATCTGACCTCAGGACACACCATGACATGTTATCGTGCACACTGATGACTCTGGTTACTTATTTTGCTTTGTTACCATATGGAACTAATTTGAGCTAAATATGACAATAATCATATAACCATAAAGTCAATAAAGCCAACTGTATAAAGTGTAGAATATATGCTACATGAGTTTATTTTATCAATTTATGTACAAATTTTGCAAATATTTGTGCAACAACAAATAAAAATATAATAATTTTATAATTGTTTTAGTTTATTTTATAGCACGCAATCTAAATATAGGACATAACAAACATTCTGTATAAGACTTTTTTTTTTAAATGATGGAATAATTTTGCACTTTGTTTCTTCAATGTCACATTAATATTTACATCGGCAAGTACCAACTCTAATTTACAGTATTAGTGTTGAATTATAGTACAGCAACATGAGCATAAGTGTAGCTATAATTTAAAACTCATAGCAAAGATTTAACTTGGAATCTGAAATGGAGATGATGTCAGTGTGGGGCAAGCATATCAGTAATGTGATAAGTGTTTGGATGTGAAACATAAGACAGGGAAATCGGAGTTGTGATGGACTCAGTATCCTCCTTGTCCCTCTTTCTCGGCTGACATGTGAGATTCTTTGGAGGCCTGAGGGTCAACACCAGCCTAGTGTGGTCAAGACTTATCACATAATGAACAGAACACCAATCCTCTTTTCAACGGACTTTATTTATAGTTAAGCAGATGGAAGAAGAAAACAGTGCATTCACCTTTAAAATAACCTAAGTACAGACATCTATAAGACAAGAAATATAGGCACTTACACATAGTAATATAAACAGAATTTCTAGACAAACATACACACACACACATTGAGACAGGCATGCCAAAAGGGGGCTCCCTTATGGAACAGGACATCCTGAAACTGCCAAGAAAAACATTCTAAGCCAGCAAGCCATTCCAGTGTTATCCAATGATTTTGCTTTTATGACCAGGAAAAAGTGTTACCCTTTTCCTCTGATTTAGAAAAAAAAAAGAATCTAAAATAAAACTGAGGCTTTGCAGCAAGAGTATCCACTGGTCAGGCAATGATTTTCAGCTTTGTATAATTACCAATTTGGGGCCCTTAGTAAAACATCCCCTCAAGAGTGTTGTTTCAATAAAATGCAGCTTCCTACAAAAAAGTGTGTATTGAGCAATAGAAGAAAGTACTCAGTAAAAGAAAAGAGGGAAGTGTAAAAGGGAAGGGAAGAGCTTGGTGAGCACTGTGTGTACCATACCTAGGACTGGGTGTCACAATGTGATGTGTTGCAATAAGGTGTGTACTGTCTGGATTCTCTGGAAATTCAAGAGGACAGAGCCAACTCTCTCTCTCTTTCTTTCAAACACACACACACACACACACACACTCATATATACAGAAGTACACTATTGACATCACTACATCTGCATTTGCAAACATGCAAAAACACAGTTCCCCACATAAAACCACATAAAAACCCTCACAGACGTCAGCATGGAGGAAATAAACAATAGACCCATGTCTCTGACGTTTCAAAAGCGGTTGGGATAAAGAGAAGTGACATTGCAGCACACACCTCTAAATGGGAACTGATGCTAACTGAGACAATGACAACAACAGAAGGAGGACAAAACAGGATGCTGGTCAGATGAAAGAGCCCGAAATGTCAGACAGCCTACAGACTGTTGTCGCCTTGCAATCTTAACAGCCAACACCAGTCTGATAAGCTATCTGACAGGCCGAGAGAGTGACAGACATGCCTGAGACGTACTCATGTACGAACACGACAACAATGGAAAAAAAAAAAAAAAGAGGGAGAGAATCCTAATCCGACTTACCATGACAGGAGAAAAGAGGAGATGTGAATGTTCTGACTAAAGCTGGTGCAGAGCGCAGGGTTCAGCACGCTCAACAGTACCCCTCTGTTTTGAATCTACTCGAGTGATTCGTCTCCTGGCTCCGTGACTGGGGCAGTGCAACGAGTTCATTCAAAGGTTCAGCTGAGGTAACGGCACAGACGCTTTTCACTGTGCGCTTGAGGTTTTTTTTCCCCCTCCCTCCCGCTTGTGCCTGTTCTAGCGCCCACTGTGCTCAGTCCAGCGTAGCACAGCCGCGGTACAGAGAGGGAGAAGAAAATAGCACATTTCACTGGCAATTACGAAAAAAAGAAGGCTCTGCATATATCGAGAGCCGGCTGACGTTATCCAGTGTGCAAAAAAAAAAAACAAAAAACAAAAAATGAACACATATGAAAACAGTTCGGTTTTAGGAGCTACTCATGTAATGTCAAACATGAGCTTTCTGTCCTCGTGGAGTAAAAAAAGGTTAAAAAAAGATCCATGGAAAGTGAAGACAAAGAAAAACACTTACCATCGCAAAGACTCTCTCAAGTTAAAGGGAACAGCTATTATTTGCAATACTAAGACTTCCCGGCAGACTCTGAGTCTATTGGTGGAGCACAATCTGCTTTAATCCATAAAAGATAAAAGAGGGAGCAACAAATGTGGCAGCCACACAACCTACCATCTCTGTCTCACTCTCCATCTCACACACACGTACACACGCACACACGGTCGTATATCTGATTCAATATAGTATGGCTGCATCTGGTAAAGTAGCCTCGGGCTGACTCATGTGCTCTCTTCCTGGAAGCAGAACAATAAGGGAAGACAAAGGGACCGGCAGGGTGATTCATGGCCGATTTATCATTTCTCATTCAAAAGTACCAAGATGAGCTTTACTCCACACACAAAAGAAGTGGTCATCTAAAGCAGCCTAAAAGCATGAAACATGCATAAACATGTCTACTACTACTGACTTCTACAACATGTAGAAAGGCTCTGAAGTAGACACAACTTTTTACAGGCCATTCACATGTTTTATCTGACTACAGCCAATACTGCGTTACAACTCTACAATACAGTAATACATATAGAGTGCCTTTCAAAGATACACATCTTATTAGATAAAATATATAAATAGGTAACTAAAAACATTTCCTTGCGCTTAAGTTTTACAGAACAAGCACCACATAATTAAAAGTAATAATCCTAGCTTACCCAAATAAATTAATTCAAGTGACTCAACAGACAGAAAACTTTAAGGTTCTCTAGTGGAACAAATAGTGCAGCTTAAGGCCTCACTGAGGGGAATTATATCCAGCAGCTTCTTCTCGCATGCTAAGGAGCTACCATTGACACTTCACAATGCTTACTCACACGCGCCCCAACAAGCACCTACCTTACAGAGAACAATAGTGGAAATCGCTAAAAAATGCAAAGCCTTCAAAAGAAAGTAACTGAAAGTCCAAGTTCAGCATAAACATGTTGCTACAATAACAAGAGAGAAACCAGATGGATGCTGGTATTAAGCTTCAGATAAAGGTGGAGCATCACCCAGGAGCAAGAGCAGAAATGTGGAAAGGAGTGGTGGGAGCTCTCGAAGTTGATGGTTTGCCGTAATTGCTAGCGGGTTTTCACTGCGTCTTGTCCTCCGAGTATTTCTCCTGCTGCTTGCGCTTGGCATAGCTCTGTGCCATGGAGTTGACAATGGAGCAGACAAAGAAGCATACCATGATGACCACAACCTTCTCAAAGAGCCACGACAGCCAGCTCTCCTCCTGCCAGAAACCACAGAGAGAGCAGAGAGAGGAGAGGAGCTCGGTCAGTAAGCTGAGGGCCACCCCCCTTCACCCCACACCCAACTCTCCCCTCTACTCCTGATGCTGTAGGCTAGGTGGGGATCCAGCTCCATGTGCAGGACAGATAGAGATCAGGGGTAATAAAACACGCGGCAGCCCCCGCTGCCTCCCTCCTAACGCCCCCACTGACCCCAGCCTGCAGCCTGCCTCCACCAAGTTAAATTGCCTCGCTTCTCTCCTGTAACTGCAGGAGGCTCAAGTTACAAGAAAAAAGGAACATTGTTCTAGAAATGCCTTAATCTGTCCTTGTGCAACTCAGTCTATCCTTTTTTCCCTCTCCTTCCTAGTACGCACATAAAAAAAGAAAAATCGTTTTCAATGAATCACTTAAAGAGAAAGAGAGAGAGAAAGAGGGAGTAAAAGAGAGAGGAGGGAAAAAAGCTTTGAAAGAGAAATAGGCTACAGCTACAACTGGCTCTTTTTTGTTCTAGACAGGGGGGTTTTGATGGATTGTCAGTGGCAGGGGGGGGGGCCCCCGCCCCGGTCTACAGTCAGTGCTGGGTTCAGGCGGGGCACCGAGTGCAAGTGTGTGTGTGACACATAGGGGAGTGACCACACTCATACACACACTCCCAATTGGTAAGTTGGAGCATGAGTCAGCACGCCCCGCGCTACAGTAGTACAGTTCAATACAGCGAGTGGAGCCAGACCCCACACTGGCCCCTCTCCTCCTCCCCTCTTTCTCCTCCCTCTCCACCAGCCCGCCCAGTGCAGCGCTAACCTACTCTGTCATTCTAACCCTAAACAAGCCTCTGTAATCTACTGTATCACTACAGGTTTAAAAAAAATCTAAAACATCAACATTTTACTTATTAACATGAAATTATCTTAAAATACATGAAAGTAATTTAATTTTGAATTAAACGCAAAATAATACAGGTAAGAGTTAAAGTTAACCAGAATAAATTGTGTTCATGAGAAAATGGGTCAGAGTTATAAAGAAAGGCTTAGATAAAGAGAAGAAAGGGACACAAAAAAAAAGTGCAGGGAGAAGGAGTGAAAGAGGCAAAAGTAAGGGGGCCGCATTCTTTTCTTGGCGCGCACACGTGAATGAATAGAGGCTGTGAGCTGGGGGGCTGAGGCCCCTGTACTTACAGTTGGGATCCCCTCTCCAGCGTGATGGTGCAGCTTGGCCTTCTGGGCCTCCAAGTACTCCCTGAAGGGCTTCTGCAGTGCCGCACCCAGCAGTGGAACAGCTCTGCCTCAACCAACAGAGAAAGAGAGAAAGAGAGGGAGAGGGAGAGAGAAAGAGAGGAGAGGAGGGAGAGAGAGAGGGAGGATGGTGGTGGTGGGGGGT
>JAPZDZ010000006.1:4314015-4369482 GCA_029783805.1 Acanthurus tennentii | reverse complement strand
CACACACGTGCCCTGACGTCCTAGGCAGGGGAATGATAGAGAACAAGGGCTCACATGACAGCCAAACCCTGGCCAGGTCCAACTGGTTACAACATCATCACAACAACTGGCTTAGGCAATCGCTAGTGTTACCCAATGCTCCACAGGGCCACAGTTCACACCTAACATAACAGCACCGACACCGCAAGATGCACACACACACTGTGGTTAGGCGGCACTCTGACCTGAGGTACTGAAACTCGGACCTTTGCGCCATCTCTGCACTAAACACTGACTTATTCCTTTTTATCAACTCATGGCAGGGTAAATGACTACTACTTTAATTAGATTTTATCGAGGGATGAAGTAATTAAATAATAGAATTATTACAATAAGAGTGTGTCACTTTATTGTGAGGAAAATCTGGATTTTTGTGCAAATGTTGTAAGGTAATATCTCTATTTGTATGTGAGTGTGTGTGTGTGTGTGTCTGTCTGTCTGTCTGTTCCTCCTCCAGTTCAACCGGGCTTTTTCCCAATGACTTCACCACTAAAGCATGAAGCCCACTCCTGGACGGAGATCCCCCTGCCCAGTGTGTTTATCACATCCCTTCTCCACAGCCATCCATGTGTCAGCCACACACACACATACACATACACAAATATACAAGCTCGGACACATGCTATCCTCTTGGGAGCTGGCAGTGCTGCCAGGAAATCAGGGGGCACCAATTATAGCAGTCTATTATTCCTCTCACTTCCCAGACAGCCACATAAAACAGCCCTCCAACCCCTACAACCCTGCAGGTTCAGGTCAGCATGCCCACTTAGACCCTCCTGGTCTGGTTGTGGAGCTGGGTGAAGTTGCTGGGTCACCGGATAACCAGGCTTGGACCCTTTCAGTGGTGAGAGAGGGTTATTTAATGAGTCAGATATGACTGGAGACACATCCAGACAAGTCATACTGCTACTTGTGGAGCGCCAATGACAGGCAGGCTGGAAACAGGGGAAGAAGAGATGAAGAAACAAAGGAATAAAAATATGTTTAGGGTATCACTGGCCTCTCAGGGTGTCATCATACATCCTGCAATGTCACACTAGAAGGAATGCAGTACAGGATGTTGCTTCCTATGTTACAGTATTTAGCCCTGTTTTCAAAAAACATTCAATGACCTGGTGATAGCCACACCCACAATCTTTCTACTTAAATGTACACTTTATTAGTCTCAAATGGGAAACTTTTCTGCAAGTCAGAAAAGCCAAGATAATTGAAACATACAAGAGGGTTAATGAACACATTACGACATGTTAAATTAATGTAAGGGGCAGAAACACCAAAGAAATGAGGTCACCGGGTGGAAAATTAATGGCATGCAGAATAAATAAGAACTTGAGACCGTTTGAAGCTCGACTGTCTCATAAACACGATGTATGTCACTAATCTAACACAGCAGGTTGTCCTGTAAGCACAAGAGTGTATGTGTGGGACTTTTTAGTATACAGTACACTGTGGGACTGTATGGAATCCTTGTGGTTCATATACACTGCCACACATTGCTCAGACAACCACATATGTTACTATGTGCCTGTCAAAAGCCGCAACATGCTGTATATCTTCCGCTTCAAAACTGTAAGTTCTACTCTAGCTGCCGTGTAAGTGACTACTACACAAAACAAACAGAAGGAATTTACCATAAGTACAGATATCAAGGTCAATTAATTCTGCTCTTTCTTCCACAGCCTGTATACAACAACAGCAAAAACTAGTTATATTGTTCAAAGGGAATTAAGTTATCTAACTTATGTTCTGATCAGTTGTGCATCTATCTTAAATTTGAGTTTACACACTGCAAAGGTTGTGGTTAGGAGCCACAGTGAAGACAAGTGAAAGTTCCTGATGACTGGGTGACTGTATACAACAGTATATCACCATGTGCCGGTACAACACTAAGGAAGAGAATCTAGCAAATAAAGTACATAATTTCCCAACAGTACCATTATATTGCGTGAATGTGATTTAAGATCCCATAGCAGTCTAATCCTAAGATTTGCAAAGTAATAAATTATGTTTACAGTTATTATTCTTGGATGTTTAAGAAAACAGTTAACAAAGCAAATAATTTGTGTGTCTAGGATAAAACAAATCAAATACAGCCTCTTCATAAGTTGGATTTATAGTTGCCCGGAACCTAGAATATTTACGGTGAGAATGATCACAAACAGCCCTCCTCACTTTTCAATTTCTGTTCCCTCTCTATAACCTGCCTTGTTCTTGGGCTGATGGGGGACAATATGTCTGTTTTGACTGAGGTGTGGTGAGGGCAGGGTGGGAGAGGGTTGCCGGCTGCCCTCTTAGTCAGGGACTGTCTGGGATGACTCTTCTCAAAGGACACAGAGACAGACACACATACTCATGACAACTGCTAAAATTACAGCACACATTACAACGTTTATGGGATTTATGGAACAATACACTTCAGTGGATGATGCTGATTAAGAGCTCGAGGTCATCTTGTGTCCCCCTGATTAACGAGTGACTCTAAAAAAGAATCAATGGCATATTGTATCCCCAAACAACATAGATACTGGTTGCCATCCTGATGAATAAATACAACAGTAGTGTCATAGCTTTGACCTGAGTATGTGTAGGAATGATTTGATGAGTAAGCAGTGTGTATAGTGTGGTTCAGAGTGTGAGATCTAGGACCAAAACAGATGAATCAGGGAGGAATAAAGCAGTAAGTCCTGGGACACACAGGGTGTCCAAGGGGCACATAATGTGATACCAGATCTGGAACACACATCTGACCTCTCCCTCTCTTTGTGATATTCTCCCTCTCCTACACACACTTACTCATCAAAGCTACAATGACACTCAGACCTGTGCCTACCCATTCTGAGTCCCACAGTGTGCTATTAACTGCAGAAATAGGCCTTACAGTACGCGATCTGAACAATAAATTCTCTTGAGCGACTGAATATTATTCTAAATGGCTCTAGTAAGACCTTTTGGCTTAGAGTCAGACCTCTCTTTGACTGTTACTGCCTCAGTATTTCTGTCAGAGCTTTTTGGGCCAGGGTAATCAGAATGGAAGTGAGGGAGATGAGAAAATGGACGTCCTGCCGGGCCTCACATTAAACTTAACGATGCTGTATAAAAAGAGAGGCGGCCGCGACCTGCCGCTCCATCCCTCACTCCCACTGTCTTGCCCTGTTTGCTTCCAATTCTGTCCGTCTAAGTAAGGCGTCTGACTGTGGAGGAGAGCAGGGCACGTGGAAGGACTGATCAATGCCATCTTTGTCAGGGTGCTTCTCAGGTGACCAAAGCACCCAGTGACTAACAGGATCAAAAATACTCCCTTTACGCAGATTTGGTTAACGGGAAAGCTTTGCTCATATGGCCAAGAGAGGGCTATTTATAGGATCAGTGATGTCACAGAGGTGTAAATGGGTGAAGAAACATTGACATTTAAATTTTTTTTCCCTGATTGAACATTCCTCACAAAAACATATGCAATGGTCTCTGTCTACAAAGGTGCAATACATCATCTCTTGCAGTACTAACGGGCTTTAACTAACAATCTTGCTCATTCACACCTCAAACTGGTGCAAATTGCTTTACACAGACCTGTGTGGTAAAACAGAGAACACAAAAAATCCCTCCCTCCTAAGTGACTATCAGATCTTACAAGAACATGTCACAGCTACCACCAACCAGGTGAACTACATATTCAGTATGAAACCACGTTAAACCTAGTTTCTACATTAGTCAGGGGTTTGAGCTTAAGATGGGTAAAATTCAGTGGAAAAAGACGTACTAGACTTTTCTCCACTACTTCTACCCCCAGTACTGCGAAAAACCAGAATAGTTTAATTTGCATGGTTCTCAGCAATTTCACTTCTGCAGTAACCCAGCTTTGACTAAATTGCTTGACAGTTAGCATCCAGAAGATTGTGTGGTGACCTCCAGGTTAGCCAGAAATAGGAATATATGAAGAAAATGGATTACACAGTTTTTCAAGTCTGTCTAAAAATAATAATCAGGCAGTCATATAAACATTGCCAGAGGTTTTGTTTGCTGTAATTATTCCTCCTGCTCATACTGACATGAGATCTCTTTCCATAATGTCCTTTCAATAGAAGTGGTTGATGCTGAACAAAATCCACAGTCCTTGTCCTGTGCAAAAGTGATTTCAGAAGCTTATCAGAAGCTTTTTCAGAAAAATTAGCATTCATCTTCTAAAACTGACCAGAAAATCCCCATACATATACTGAGAATCAAAACACAGAAAGACCAGATCAGACAGTGTAAAGGCACAGAACTTAACTTGAAAGTCCGATAAGTAATTAAATCTGTTAAAAGATTTATGTTGCTTACTCCGCTTAGAGTACCTAGTTCAGGCTTAACTTGACAATTAAACTGGCATTTATCTTTTATAACATTATAATGAATAAAAATGCCAATTGTGACGTGGGAAGTTCAAGTATGATCCAGCAAGCAGTTCATACAACCCCTGGGTGCCCTGCCCTGACCTGTAACTCTCCCTAGGCCTCCCTCTGAGCGGGGCTGCTTGCCTGCAGTGTTCCTCTGGTGCTAACAGCCTTGTGTGGCAGGAACCGCCATCTGCAGGCCCATTGTGCTGGTAATGGACTCCCACCTTAGAGATGGACTCACATGGAAATGCATGCATTCTAATGGAGACATGCAGAGTTCCACCCACTGCCCCAGTACACCAGTTTCTACCGGATAACCTTTTCAAGTCTCCACTCCTCCACTCTGCACCTCAATAGCTTTCACCCCCAGAGCCTGACAGCAGTCTCTCCTTTAACACGTGTCTGAAGGATCTGCTAAGCTCAGTACAAGACACAGAGAGTGGCTAGGTCAATCAAGATGATAGATTATTAAGAAAAAGTCATTTAAAGTACACATCCAAAACATGAGATACTATCAAAAAAACTGCAATGGCTCTCTTAACCCTGTTTCTTTCTCTGTCTGTCTTTTTCAAGTTCTCACAAATGTACCCAGCATCAAAGTCTACCTCATGCTTAGTCCTTAAACAGATCTCTGCAGATACTAAAGTCAGTCCCACCACTTACCACTGACTAGGTGTAAATACACTGGACTCCCGCAGACGGTGAATCACTAGCACTTTAACAACAAAGCAACCCAACAGGCCTCATCTGTTCTCATACTTCTTTTTTTTGCTATTAATATATCATCACATATGGCTGCTAAAAAAGGGGCGCGATCCAAAGCTAGCAACTCACAACAGATCAAATGAGGAGACTGGAGGCCCAGACAACGAGTCAAACAAGGGAAAGCTCCCTGTTCCATTACTGCATGCACTAATTCTGAGCTTTTCCTGCTGTATATCTCCACCACACTGGCTGACGAAGCCCCAACAGAGATAAGAGAAAGGAGGAAAGGGAGGACTGGGTAAAGAAAAGATGAATTTGTTGCCCTAAAGTTATATGGAGCACAGCAGCAGGGGCTTGTTCATTCCCTGAAGTTCTTCTAGGGTTACTGACTTGAATTTCACAATAAATTTGAGGGTGGAAAATGTGCATGCTATGGGATAAGACAGAAACTAGACAGGACTCAGTATCTAAGTAAACTTTTAAGGGTGTTCTGAGGTTGTAAAGAGCTTTCAAATTTGGATGATAAAATGTAATTAAGTTTTGATCTTAATATAGAATTATATTTTAAAAGTAAATAAGGCATGACATTTACTTTAATCAAATATACAAACCTGATACTTATTGGAAAAAGATGGGAACACTGTGCAGGGTTTTTATGTTTTATGACTTGAAGTAAAAAAAAAAAATACAAAAATTGAACTCTCAAGTAAATAACAGCATGAAACATAGTAACATTAAACTGTTTTAGATGTTAATCAAAGCCCTACTCAGTGTAAGTCTGCAGATTTTTTTCCCAACTTAAACAATGACTGTACACGCACAGCCGGTCTTCAAGAGAAGACATCTGTACATTAGTCACAGGACATAAGAAACCTAACAAGTCTTATCAGACACACAGCTCCATCTGACCTGACTATCAGGCCTTGTTATCAGCCCAAAAGGCATCAGAGGAAGGGTTTATTGTGACTTACTGGCAGTTCAAAGCAAAACTATCTTTAGTATTATCCTACTTCTGCTGACAGAGGGTTATGGATTCAACTTAACATTTTTTGCATGGCATGAAAACAAGAGTGAACCCATCTGTCAGAGAAATAAGAACATGTCTCCACAATACACATAAAGAAGCAACACATAGAGTTTCAAATGTATGACACCAATTTTTTGTCCCAAACAGACAGTAACTGGAAACAGTGAAAAAGGAAGAACACTTCACTTGATTGAACAACTGTCAAAGAACAGAACTTATTTTTCCACCAAACTTTTTTTGGTCCTGCTTTCAAAAGGAACATCAGACAAGTCATAAATGTATAATGGAAATTTTAAGTCACTTATGTTGAGCTTGTTTTTAAAAGAGGTCCTTTGCATATTCTCTACATTATATTTCCAGCTAGTAAAAAAAAAAAACTAAAAAAAAACACTGTAGTTGGTCATTTTTGTTAACAGAAGTGATGAAAACAGCTGTTGACAGCTTTACTGCCTCATGACGTTTAAGCCTGAGAACCAAATTGAGATCCAAAACCTCTCTGCATTTCTGTAACACACTGTTTTCCATTTGTCGTTCATAAAAAACTTTTCTGATTTTAACTGGTTAGATTAAGTTGAAACCTTTAGATATATCCAAAATTAAGGCCCATTTTTAAAAAGGGTTCTTTTCTATAATTAATTGAGTAAGACATAAAATGACTACATCATGACACACATCCCTGATTGCCACACAAGTACATTTCTAGTAAGTGCCAAAGTGTTGCATTACACAGTATTTTCTTAATGAAACTGCTGGATCTATGGACACTCCCTGATGAGTAAACAAGAAAATACAGTTTGTGATGATTACAGGAATATTACAAAAGACAAAAACTGTTCTGCTGCTGTTATATATTAAAAAAATAACACAACAGCCTTTTAATATTTGAACTCTACGTTTTTTTTCAACAGTCACTTTTAAGTTAAGATATAAATGTGCCATACAAATAATAAATGCCTGCATAAATCAGGAGGCACCAATACACACTTATAGCCACACAGCCACACAGACACACACACAAATTTATTCTTCAGGGCGTGTTTTCACCACTATTGAAACTCAAGGTTTGGTCTTATTCATACTGTAAAGGTCAAACTAAAACAAACAATTCAGGGGATTTAAAAGATTAAATGACTCTTTTTAAATTTTGAACAAAAGGCAAGTTCTGATTTTGTAAAAGATGTTCTTGTATGTTCTATCAGGAAACTGATAAATTTGTAAATAATTTAATATAAAAAATGAAAATGAAAGAATAATATGCCCTGTATAACTGTTTAATGTTTTGTACATTCTGAGTGATGTTCAGATAATTTAAAAAATGTAACATCCTTGGTTTAAATATGTTCTTTTATTACACTCAGAGGTTACAGCCACTGACTTCTGTGTCCTTTGTGTGTGTTTGTTTGTCTGCCAACCAGCTCACCTGACAGGCAAAGTACAGGAAATTAATTGTGTAGTATTGTATTATGTCACGGGAGAATGAAATCATCTAGGCCAAAGTCCAACGGTCACTTTAGTCTGCCACAAAGACAAATACTATTCCCTTGGATCACAGAGGCGAAGTCTAGGGCCAAGCGAACAAAAACAAACCAAGACTTTATATTACAATTTCACAATATAGACACCATTTGTATTTATTTAATCATTGAACATAAATGATCTTTTTTTAAACGAACAGCAAAAACAAAACAGCAGATGTTCCACGTGCTAACAATTCACATGGGATTATGAAAAATATCTTGAAAGCTAGTTGTTAGTTATAAGACCACAATAAACATTTTTAATTTTGTAAAAATTTCAAAACCATCAATCATTTCTTCCTACCATGGCTCTAAATTACTGTGTAGAAAATTGAAGGAAAAATGTTTCTTACACTTCATTAATCTAATTAAAATTTAAAAAATTGGAAATTTCTTTAGAAGAATGCAAAAATAAACAAAATTCAGGTTTGAAATGTTTAACTTAAAAATAAAGTTCTGCAGCTGTGCTAAGAAAAACAAACACACGAAACATGAGATGAGGAGGTTTTGTGAAATGACTTCTGAGGAAAGAAGGCACCCAGAGGACACATGTTTGAGAGTGTGCTTGCGTGTGTGTCTGTATGTATGTCTGTGTGTGTTTTTATGCATTGTGCACATGAATAGTTTATGTGTCTGCTTGCATATGACACAGCGCATGTTCATAGTGGGTGAGGCAACTGCAGGTGACTACATTTAAACTGGTGTAAAGGTGTAAATTAATTTTTTAAGCACCTGCATAGTTAACACCGACACTGTGGTTTGCTGGGGCCTGAAAGGTTCAAACTGAAAGACTGTCACCCATTCATAAGGTGATGTGTGATTGAGGGTGAGAGTGAAAGCGACAGAGAGAAGAAGAGGTGAAGGTGGAAAGGCTTCAGCAAGGAAGGAAGCTGACGGTTGATGAGTTGTAATGAGGGAAACTTCCCCTAGAGAAGAAGCGGGCCATGAGTCAGACTGAAACCTGTCAATAACCAATGATGTGTCGGTTTGAGTCTGCAGCTCAATGAACAGTGACTGACAGGAGGCAGGTCTTTCACAACCAAACACCTACACATACACATATTAGCCGTATCTAAAAACTTCTTTAGATTTCTTGTTAAGCTAGTGCTTTCTATTGATCACATCTCAGTTACAACACATTTTTTTGTGGTAGCATTAAAACAAAAGTCAAGTCTGTAAATATACATATGCAGTGAAACAAGAAAAAACAGTTTCTTTAGGAGTCATATCTGTTACAAAGTCATTCAAATTTCATTTTAGAAAGCCAACGTGCAAAAAGACAACATGGCAAGGATGAAAGCTGATGCAATCTCATCGCCCGATTTCAGCAAGTGTGTGTGTGTGTGTGTCTCTGTGTTCTTGTGTGTCCGTGTGTGTGTCTATGTGTGCTTGAGACCAAGAGTGCATGAGAGCATGAGTGTGCATGTGTTTGTGTGTCTCTGTGCGTAATAAACGGCACTCCCACCAGCAGGTGTGTTCGGGACAGTTTAAAACTGAAGCCCCTGGCATCTCTACAAGGACACTCATCACCAGTCCGCGCCCACACCCATCACCAAGGCCCTTTTAGCTTATTTCTGTTTAGGCTGTATTTTAAAGAAACAAATATAGTATGTATATGTGTGTGTGTAAGTGTGTGCAGGTGTAATTGTTACATTTTGTTTTTGCATTTTTATTTAAAAGTTTTGCAGGTTATACATCTTTAAAACCTGTCACACTGTATCTGAGTTTTCCAATTTACAGTAATTTTTCTTTAACAGAAAAAATCTGTTAAAGGCTGAAGCATATAAATATCTTTGGTGATAATGTATTAATCCTTTTTTCTTTACTTTTTGTTTCCAATCTCAACTGTCTTAACATTGGCTAAAAAAAATTACAACATATCCCTTAGGATTAGGTAATTGGAAGAATAGGTATACATAAGAAAAAACAACAAGTGACAGATCATCATCAGGTTGTTTTTACCTGTGTTTTTGTCAGGTTTGGCAGAATTTAGCAGGTTAACTAAGTAGCATAAGGCGGTCAGCCTGCTAACAGAGAGACACTGGGTAAAGAGTGTGTAAAGCCAAAAGCCATCCACTTTCAATCCAAAAAATTGAAACATAAACTTTGTTAAAGAGCTCCAGTTTAAAGCAGGATTCAGTGTGGGGCTGTGCAAGATATCTCTATATTATATTGGTTATCACAGTGTGCAACACGATATGTCTTACAATTTTATTGTAAAAATGTATCAAACTCGGCATTTGCACAGATGCACACATCTCTCAACTGAAACTATGTGGGTTGGAGCATGCTCTAATTGGCTGCTGTAGCCTCGCTAACTGTCATACCGACAAACAGCAACAAGCAAGGAATCAGACAAGCCAACCCTGGTGCTTTCTCATACAAACAAGACTTATCAGCTGTTTTTAAGTTTATAAAACACAGGCAATATATCACCAGAATTTCTCCCACCTACTCTTCAGTCTCTTAATCCCACATATTAACCTAATGGTAATTTCATTGGTATATTAGACACCACATTGATGCTATACATTGATTTTACTTGGCATACAAAAACTGACACAACTAAATTTCCTTCCTAAAATCTCTTTCAGCGGAAACTCTACCTTGAGTTTTTCTTTCTTCTCAAGATGCTTCAGGCTAATAAACACTAGCACATTCTGCCTAAGAGGTCTGACACCTGAAAGGCCTTATCTTTCTAAAAATTCAAGGTTGGATCATGGTGATTAACCTTTAGATATCCAGAAGCAGGGTTTTTTATGCTCTCTGTGAGATCAGGTGGTTAACACCATTTTTGTTAAAAGGGCAACAACAGTGCATCGTGACAGATACAGCAGTGAGGTCTCTATGATAGACAAGAGTTTATCCCGTTCAACAAAGCAGCCAGAACATGTTCATGCCCATAATCACGCAGTGGAAAAATCCAAGCCATTAATCACCATGAAGACTGTTACAGCGGACTGGGGAGCTGGGGGAACAAAATGTGACAAAACTTCTGTTTCGTAGCAACAAGTCATCTTCCAAATGCATCATGTATATTCAAATAGATCTCTCTGTCTTTAAATGACCTTTATCAAAGTCACAAAGAGAAGGAGGCAGATTTTACACAAAATAGCTCAAATCTTAATGCCACATGACCACCCAAAAGGTCCCTTGGCCATCAAGTTTTGCATTAACTCTTTCACACAGCAGCACACCACACAGGGTACTTTTGGTGAGTACACACACACACACACACACACACACACACGCACACACACAAGTACACGCACATACACATACAAACACACACCCAAGCACACACACCCGTTGGGGTCTACTCACCCAATGAGGGAGACCATCTGCTCCACTATGTGCCTGCTGAAGGTGACGATCACGAACAGTTTCTGTATGACAAAGAAAGGCAGAGAAAGAGCAAGTCAGTTACTGAACCATGAGGTCACTGCTGGGGTGCAGAACAAGGGGTTAAGTGCATCATAGTTTGATCAGTAATTCCTTAAATCCCTCTCACACACACATACCCTAACCATTATGCCCAAACCCCTGCCTTTCACCACCAAGGGAGATTGGTCTAAAAAGCAGATTTTGTCATGGAGCATAAGACATGAAAGGCCTGCGCTCAATGACACACTATCCAGGTCAGCATTTTACACTAGTTGTCATCAGAGAAGTGTGTGTGTGGGTGTGTGTGTATTGGCTGGGTGGATAAAGGAATACAGGAATTGAAGGAGATGTGTCATTCCTTCAGGGGGGGTACGGAGGCAGTTTCCTGTCCCGTCTGATTCCTGCTTAGTCACCGGGCCAGAATGGACAGACAGGCTACTGGCAGCCATTCTGGCTCATATGAGCCCTGTGACCTCCTGCAGGGGAGCATGGACATGCATCCAATAAATGACCAGCTTTGTGAAGGTCCTTTACTTGCCCTCTGAGTTGTTGTAGGTTACTTTACTCTTATAAACAACCATGCGTTTTGACCACTAAAAATGTGGTCTGATCCAGTAACATCTAGGTTGCCTTGAACATGACATTAGAAAGGCCTAACCCAACAGAGCTTTTGGCGGGTCCATCATTACAAACTCATGTTGTGCAGAAAAAGATTGTTCAAACCCACAGAACCTTATTTTAAATTCTGGTCTAGATCCCAAGGTTTCCAAACATACTAAATATATACTGCTGAATTACAGGGAATAGTGTATGATACACGAGACATCTAGAATTTTCTATTTTGTGTAATGATGGAGCCATTGAAATGTCATATTGGATTTGAATATTTCACTCAAAATAAATGTGTAGCTTGAATTCAAAGAATATTTAGAATAATGAAGAACTGTTAGAAGAAAATCCTATCCATCTAGAGTCACAAGTGGTCAAGGGTCTTAAGTTATTTAGTTGATGCGTTTTGCAATTATGTACGTTGAGCCTCATGATAGGCGTATTATTTTTATTACATTTTTGCAACAGGCTAAATGTTACTATGCAAATGAAATAAAACTTCCTGACATGCAGAACTCTGCCAGCACTGGATCCTGACTGGCTAGTAAAGCTATTATATTGATCAGAAGTTTTCAATACACAGGCTGAGAACTGGCTTTCCTGAGAAGAATTTAGCAAGTCTAACAAGTACCACTACTAACTTGGAAGACATTTAATAAAAAGCAAGAGTGTGGAATAACTCTTTAACTAAAACTAGAGGAAACATACAGAGTATGATAAATTACACCTGAAAAGTCACTTCTCCGTGTTTCAATGATAAGAAATATTTTTGCATCAGATTTCCTGCAACAATTTCAATTTCATATGACAGCGCTTTTTGATCTGTGCTTAGCAGCAGTGTTTGTTGTCAAGTAATGCAACATTTCATTCATGTCATAAATCTATTGTTTTTTGCTTGTCTTTGAATATGGGTGGGTGTTAAACCTCTGGACCTCATTTAAGGTTAGACAGAATAAATTAAAGACTTGCAGTCAAAATGTCAGTAATGTCACAAAAATAACAAAACTTTTAACTGTGTCTGCATCAATAAAAAAAGACTGACATTTGCTGTTGAACTTCTTCTGTCCCTAGCTGAAAATAAACATGTAAGGGTACAGTGAGTAAAGTCCCAAATGGCAACTTCTGAACCGCAACTTCAGTAGGAAGTTTTGGTGTAATGCAATTGAAGAGGGACTTTGTTAACCCACATCTCCTAACAGACACTACCAATTGATCTATCATCCCACACAAAGCAAGGAGGAAGGAAAAGCAAGATGGCTGACACAGGAAAGGTGACTAAGAAGCCTTGAATGTGTCTGCTCTGAAACTGACAGCCAAATGGTCCTGACTTGTTGATTTTAGTAAACTGATGCTGATAAGAGCAATGCAAATTCAAGTCATAACAATTTTGAATCACAACTCACACACAAATACACTCACACTAACAAGAAGGAAGCATCACACTAGTGTTAAAAGAAAAGGAACATTCATTATCAGTAATGTGGAAGTAAGAGCATCCCGTTTTAATTGTCAGGTTTTTGCAACTCTGACAATGTGTAACTTCAGATTAAAAAGTCATAGGGCTGAACAATAACAATTCTCTCATTTCACTTTTGCTATAGGAAAGTCTGTCCTCAGTAAAATCACCCATCTCAAAGGCCGGACTTGTGTATTTCCATGACATCAACCCTCATCCTCTAGTGACCTGCTGCCTCAGAAAGGCGTCAACCATTCAGCAATGGACATTCATACATAGGGCTTAAAGAGAATAAAAAACAGAAGCAGTGCAGAATGAATAAAGCCTCTTCTTGCTGAGTCCACACCTGAAGCACAGGTATATATACAGATCAAAAAATACACTTTGAAACTCACACACACACATGCACACCCAAACGCCCACACAACAAAAGCCAAAAAATCCCCTTTTGTTCCCTCTTGAACCATGAGGAAGAATGTCACCTGCTCTCCAGTGGCCTTCCTTTTAATACTTCTTGTTTTCTGCTTAAACTACTGAATCATTTGCATTACAAGCAAAACCGGAGCTTGAGGAAAATTAAACCAAGCAGCTTCAGGAGAGACTGAGGCCCCCAGACATGCTAGAGAACTGGGTGAAGTCTTTCTTTCCATGGGACAGGGAGGGACACACCTCTGTCAGTAGGGGCCCCTGGGACCCCTGGGTGTAATCTGGTACCATGTGTGAGATTTTGCCTGCCATGCATGCAACCCCCGCCCCCCTTCACTGCTTCTCTCTTTCTTCATCACCTCCCACAGACAATGTTTATCTGCTTTAGCTCACACTCTCTAGATTCACCCCCACCTTTTTTCTCATTTTAGTGAGGGACAATGCTTTCTGTATATTATAAGAAATAAGCCAGTGTGAAAGAAAAATGCCTTGCTTTTAACCCTTCCTCTCTGTGTCATAATGAATAAATTCCAGCGTTTGCTTAGGAAACAGAAAGCTGAGCCCCAACAGTAATCAGAGACATACTGCAAATTCCTGGACGCAAATTGAGGACTTTCCATGATTAGAAAAAACATATGTGATGCCAGGTCTCCTAACTGCACTCTCTTCTTCTTCAAGGGTTTGGAATTATCCTTTAATGTCCTATAGCTATCAATCTGCTGCAGTCTGTCTACCGTACAGTACTGGGGGTGATGCAGCTCTATTCACAAAATGGTTGACTCCCCCTACTTTGGCTGCACAAAATGGCCTCCTTTCAACCATCTGAATACAGTAGAGAGATGCTGTGCATAAGTGTAATTCAGTGTATAGCATAATCACCTCTCTCAACAATAAATGCAAATCTCAAACTTTGACACAATTTTTTTTTTTTGCATCTGCAGTAAGGAAAGAAAACATTAAAGACATGTACTTCATATCCAGTGCTGTTAAAGAGGGCTTGCTCTCATGCATACAGCACACAGCACAGTAAAGCACATTTTCACAGCTTCACACAAGTCTCAACTTCTTTCTAATTGTATATATATATATATTTTTTTTAAGATGTCCTGGAATTATTTACATAGGTATATATTAATGAACTGCAGCAACTCACCTGAATGTGCATTTTGATGACTGCTTTTCCAATGAGTGTTGCACCAAAAAAAGTCCAGAAGGGGACTAAAAAATGTCCACATGTTATTCCTGCCAGGTCAAACAAGGGATTTGGAATCTGTTAAAAAATATTAGAGATAAAAAAACTTTACATTGTGCAAATATGTCCCAAGAAAAAATCATATTCAAAGATGTGAAACAATGTGGCACAATATTGCAATCTATGTACTATTGTTTTTCTGAAAGTGTACCTAAACATGTGCATCTACATGAGGCCACTGATAGTGTCATGGCATTATCTGATACTTAGTAAATGTGTATTTGATCATATTTACTTTGTCTTTATATAATGAACAATTGAGAATGGTCATTTTGTTTTTATTACATATGCATGTTAATATAGCATTAATTTGATAATGACAAAAGGATTTAAATCCCACAATGTGGGTGAAGAATATTATGAAAAACCTTTGTTTTAAGCATAATGTGACTTACAGATGCACAGGCCAAAATTCCAAAGAATCCCACTCTCTGAATAAGTTTCTGCACGGCTACTTTTGCTCGGGTGGCAAAGTCCTGAAAGGAGCAGAAGGGGGAAAATGTTTAATTTAGGTTTCACAGGAGACTACAGGCTGATGTTTAGCTGATCACACTCTGTATTCTGTTTTTAAAAGTACTGGATATACACAATACAAAAATCACTTTGTTACTAGGAGAAATCACAGACTTGCCTCAAAGATTTTTACAAACAGATAATTCTTAATAAAAAAACAAAAAAACAGATTACAACTGTTGTAGAGTTCCAGATTTTTTACCCCATCTCTATAAATAATGGATTATGTTTTATGGATTTAAACTGTAAAAAAATAATAATGATTATTATTTATATAATATAAGATTAACAATTAATTTCTTGTTAACCTAAAAGATGTGACTTATTAGCACACCTTTATTTTTAGATTCAGATTATTAACTGAACCACAAACTTTATTGTTAATAAAATATGACCAAAGAGACTACACACTACTTTTCTATGCTTTTTGTGGAAGACGTAATATCACAAAGGTGTGTGAAATATTTGCAAGTAGCCTATTTTTTGAGTGGATTTTCATGAATACTTGAAAATCCATTAAAATGTGATATTTAATAGAATATTTTATGAAAAATTTTGGACAACATCTCCATTTAGGATGAAATGTTGTGATCAAAGATCTGCTTTAAAGGGTTTCTTTACTCTGTTTGATTGTCAGTGTTTCATCTTACATATAAAATACCGCCTGTGTGTTAAGATTAAACTTGATTATTTTATATCTAAAAACATAATGATGTTCTAATAAAACGAAAAATTAGTAAAAAACAGCTTTTATAATCTCTGCTTTTTTAAAAATAAATTCAAAAGAGCAGCAGCTGCAACAGGAGACTTTTTTAAGTCTTGTACATGTGTCCTTAACAAAAAGTTTTCATCAATTATAAACAGAACAGCAACTTTCAAAAAATAGCAACAAGATAATCAGAAATTGAAGAAAAGAAAATAGAACTGTTTAGATGTTAAAAAATGTATTTATTTTTAATGGACTGTGCCTTAGAGTGATTTCAATTACTTAACCTTAGAATTAGTGTTTTTGAACCGTCCAAAGATCAGGGGTTTCATTTTAAAAATAAAAATCTCTAACATCTAATATTTTAGCTTGTACTTGTCACAATATTTCCACTGTGGAAATTGTTATTTACTCTCAGTTACCAAGGTAAATATGAAAAGTGTAAGTGATGGGGAACTATCGGTGGGCAAAGTTCCCCATTTGCGTATATTTTTCAAGCAAAAAAAAAAAAATGAACGCATACAATAATAAACACATTCATGCAGAGAAAAGACATGTATTTATTTATCTAGACCAAAAACTTGATTTTACAATTTAATCAAGACCTGAACTTATTTCACAACCACCCTGTGAACACAAATATCTTCAATTTCACTGCAAAAAACACTATTTCACCTGTGACATAACCTAAAAGTATTAAAGACAACCCTTCAAACATGCTTTTTGATTGTGAGAGAGTGCTAAACTGGTTTTAGCATGTCTGTATCTAAATTCTGGTGCCAGTTATTAATTCTATTGTCACTGGGAATGTGAGAGGAACAAGACAACAGACTTTGGCCCTTCCAGTGACTCACAAATTCTTACTTTTTCAGCTGGTCTTGGCCTATCCCTCTTGACAGCTCCACAAAAGCTTCTTTTCACAGTAGTGACACATTTTTCCTCAATATACCTTTTCTGGGAAGAGGAGCCTTAATCTGTTTGGATTTTACCTAAACTGCTTCTGGGAACACAGTGGAAATGAAAAGGAATCCCTTGATCCAGGACCTTTTTTATCTATGGATGATATATTCAATATGTAGGTAATTTATAAAATATTATACGCTTCATATACTACTGTTTAATTAAAAAAATATGGTTTCTCTAGATAAACTGTTTTGGGTGGAAATCAAATTCTTAAAAATACTGACAATTAAATATACTGAGGACATTGCACTTCTAAAATATTTGGTGCTAGACTTTTTGTTCTGTAGGCCTCTATATGTTATATTTCATAATTTAGATTATAATTTGATCTGCTGATTTTTACAGCCAAAACTGCAGGGCGGCTTTCCTCCATTATAATTATTTCTACATTTTTTAGAATTAATCTTGAAGTTGATGCATTTTTATTCAGAAGTAACATGATTTTGCTAATTTCTCTGCAAAGTTATTGTTAATTATATGGTACAACCCCTTATTTTTTAACTGCTGGTGAGTTCTTAATATATCCGAACAGTTACATATATGCTGGATGAGGCTTTTTTTTAAAAAAACAGACACTGTCTATTTGCAATCTAAATAAATACTTTGTTAAATTAAAGCCTCTACTGTGCATTACATGGTTCTTTACAAAGAACTATTCTCAAAAACCATAACTTTCAACACTTTATTTAAATCTGTGTCTACTTGTGTAACTTATGAATGAATGACATGTATGAATGTCTTGTGAAATTCTGTCAACAGTATATATCAAAAGCATCTTTTTGTTTTCTCAGATTTAACCTAATCATCCTATATTACTGAACAGAAAACTAATATATTTTAAAACCTCACTTTGATTACTAAATAGCTGCAAAACACTTTTTTTATAATAAAGTCTTTGTTCCAAAGTGAAACATCCTGCATTTAAAAATACACAATCTCCCACATCATCTACTGTTAGGAACACATTTCTGTGAGTATTCAAGTTAATATATTCTGTAAAACATTTATAAAATAAGTTATTTTTCCATGGACCAAATCATTTAAGTTTTTATAATTTTTTCTGGTGTTTTTCATGTAGAAAACTGATTTCAAAAAAGCATCTTCTGCATTGTGGAAAGAAATCCTAAAAATATTTTGTTGTCAGTTGTCAATGGTTAGTAATTTTTCAGTCTCAATATCCCTAATAAATGTTTTCCTGCTGAAAAAGATTTTCCTGATGAAAAGAACAAATCTTCTAACCTGAAACATTATCAAATCAACTGAAAAAGTAACACAAGAAAACTTAATTTGTTTTATTTGAACATACAAGATATTTGTTATTTTCTAAAAAGTAAGGCCTCCGTCTCTGAAACATCATCCTAATTCAAAAAAATGAGGCACAGGAGGGGGCTGGCAATCCATGATCATACCTAATATGGTCAACAAAACCAGTACAGTGCTAGTGACATTCTTTACAGGGTGCAACCAAGCGGACAGGAAATTTGAGAGACATGGGAGGTCCCCTAATAAGGTTGTGGTGGGGGGAGCGAAGGGATACAGAATCTGATTGGTTCACAGTTTGAATTTCTGCCTCCACTGATGTCCAATCATGAAGCTTCTCCTTGGACTATCCTGTATTTTTAATTTAAACCTGTTACCATGTGTGCATGTGAGTGCTTATGGGTGTGCATGGGTGCCTGTGTGTGTGTGTGTGTGTGCGCGTGAATGTGAGTTGCTCAGCTGGTGGAAAAGAAGGTGGGAAAGAATGTGTATGGTTGGTTTACAGCTGAACCACTGAGGACTATGTCTGGCCTAAGGACACCTGACAACAGCCGATGTTGTAGCGTAGAAAGAACCCAGCAGAATCAATCATTGCCATGGAGATGGCTTGTGAATACCATTTATTTTCCGAAATCATGACACACGCATTGTTTACATCAGGTAGTTTAGTTTGGCTTTTGGCTTATGCAGTGAGAGTGAGCATAAAAATATCACTGCATTGTGAACAAAGGATCCCTGAAGAGGTGAGGGGAGGGTGTAAAAGGGTAAGTGTATGTGTGTTCGTGAACTTGTGACACTTTGATTTACTGTAGTTGAGCTATGTGCTTGGACTCTCTCTATTCTGCATTTCTGGAACGGGGAAGCGTCTATCTTGGATGGCTGGGGTTCAGACATCCAGACTCTGTTGCTGGCAGCTTATGGAAAATCACCATCTTTGCCAGGCAACTTGCCAAGGGTTGCCTGCCCCCCCACCCCCCCACCCCCTGTCCTCCTCCACCTCATCACTGCCAGCTTGAAGGGCTGGGCTTAGCAGCAATTACATTTGGTAAGATCTTGTCAAGGGTGCAGTGTCATTAAAACCATGGAGGTTTTGGTTCCAGGTTTAGCTGCTCGGCACAGATGCTTTACTCAGCAGTCTGCACAATCACCCCACATGGAGTCGGCCTATTTGGTAAATGATACTCGTGTTTGATCTGATGTTCATAGGTTTGAGTTTTTTCTCTCATTTACTGCTGAAAGTAAGGCTGGCCCGCTCTTCATTTGAATAAGCAAATTAATAGTGCTCCTTAAAAAAACATTTTGTCTCTTTTACTTATCAGCACATCCCCCCACAATTGTCTCGAACATGGGGCAATACTTTGAGACACTTATTTAACATGTTGTAAAATATTGTTTTTTTTTACAGCAATCTGTGTGCACTGACAAAGAAAATATGCCACATTTAGTTAGACTTAATAACAATAAATAAGATGCAAAATAACTGAAGAAGCAGAGTCTGTCACAAGATTAGAATAAATAGAATTATGTCACCAGTAATAATTCAAGTTAGATTGAATTATTATATGGTACATGGCAAAAATGTTGACTCATCAAAACTTCAGACTTCATACAGTAACTTTGAAGTAGGATTACCAAGTATATCTACTTTTTTGATAGAGTGATTTGAGATTAGACATAATTTTAGATATCTTGATATGGCACAAGTGTTGTCTTTTCCTGGTATAAAAGGCTGACATATCAATAAAGTAAAAGAATTTTCTGACCTTATCAGATCATTTAAACTGTCTTACTCTCTTATGTGTGCCTTTAAAAACAATTATCTGTCCATTTCACCTAGTCATACACAAAGCCCTGCTATTTTATAGTAATTTATATAGTTTTTCGCAAATATATTTTGTAACTGTACACTTTCAAACAGAGAAGTTTTTCACATAAGTGCTGGTGGCCTCTGAAATTTGGCTTGAATTTCTAAATTAACATTAACCTCTCTTTTTAGAAATACTGTACTGAGATATGGTTTTTGTTTCATTTTGCCATTCCCTACCTCCAAGCATTAAGAGAAAAAACTATGATTGTATTTCTTAATATACTGATGCACTTTAAATATGAACAGGAACTTTTTTCAAAATGCTAGGTTTTTGAAAACTATAATAGTTACGTTTTCTTTCTTCATCTGTTCTTCTTTTTAAAATCATTATAGTAGGATGTCAAACCTGTTTATTTTGGATCTGCTTAAAAGTTGCTCTCACAAAAAAGTGGGCTAAGCAAACACTTTGTTTTCAGTAGTCTTTAGAGTGCTGATAGAGTACAGAGTTCAAACATAGACAAAAAGCAGGCAGCGACAAGGCACTTTGCTCCATGTGGAAAATTAAAGTGTCAGACAAGGAAAAATCTATGCATAGCCTATACACAAGTCAACACCCACGCACATTTTTTTCTTTCCCTCTCTGTTTTCTTTTTTTTCTCAATGAAAGTCTTTCACACAGAAGACACACATCTCCGGAGCGGTCGCAAGCCCCCCAACACGATGACGGATAAAGTTCATTTCATTAACTCCTGACAAGCCCGCGCCTGCTCTCTCTGGCACAGGAAGCCGAGTGATTAGGACTCCTGACGCAACAGAAGCTACAGTCCCCTTTCAAGAAAAAGAAGACGGAAGGGCAATGCATTCAAATCTTTCTGGACACAACTCACACAGACACACACACACACACACACACACAAAAAATGCACCCCTGAGTCCACGTTGACAAATTCTTTAACAAGCTGTGGTTAAAGGGAAGCTGGTTTTACTCTGACTCACCCCCCTCCTTTCAAACAGTTTACTGGAAATAAAGAGGGAGGAGGAGGGAGGGGGCACTTTCAGAGAAGTCACGTGACAGGGCCGGGCAAACCACAGTACAGAGAGCCTTTGAGTGCAGTAGGCCAGGGGGGAAGGCAGGAATACGCCCAGCGCAGATGGCCCTGATTTGAGTTACAGGAGATACGATCCTGGGAGTTGGCAATCAAGAATTCACAGCCGGTTAACCCCTTCAGTGCCGGATGAAAAAAATATACAAGCCAAGAAATAACTTCATTATCAAGTTACAAGCAATCATGATCTTGATCCATGAAGGATATTCTCAGATGATCTGTGTCGATACGAGGAGTCCTCTCCAGCACGACTGCTCTCGTACTGGGCTTAAGATTTAAGAGGGGAAAAAAGCTGATGTTCATGACATCAGCGTCTGGAGCCGTTAGAAAAGGCATGACTTCATTATTCTTGAATAGCTCTGTTGAATGAATGAAAAAAGAAAAAAAACCAAGAGTGCTGTGCTGCTGTGCATCACGTGCAATTGTGGCAGGAAGCTGGCACGTGCAAGCTGGGAGAAATACCACTGGGTTTAAGTCAAACTGCTGGCAACTACAAACCTCTGTGACAAGAGCGAAGGGGACGAAGTCAGCATCTTAATCCAGCTCTGCTGCCACAGGGTGGAGAGTGTGTGTGGGATAAAGTCTGAGCGTGCGTGTGGGGGGTGGGGTGGGGTGGGGGGTTGAAGGGGTGCCACATCCTTGAGGACAAAGTTAACCACTTCCTGTCTAATATACAATGATACAACAGTACCAGAGTTTCTCCAATCCAATCCCAGTGGAGTCTGTTTCCACTTTGGCCTATTACTACTGATTGTCAGCTTTCACTTACAAACTCCACAGCAGATTAATGCCTCCGTGTCCATCTCAATAGAAAGAAAAAGAATAAAAGGTGGAAGAGTGAAAATCAGGGAGATGTTGCGGGATCTCCTTGAGCAAAAAAGGGAACCCTGAGATCATCCAAGTCATGGTAAAAGCCCTGTCAAGAGAAAAAATGTTTCCGTATTTAACAGGTCCTCGCTGGTGCTAGCAACCTGCCTCCAGATGCTGTCCAATCACATGAGCACACATTCGTATATACACATGGCTGCCAGATATCATCAGTGAGAGAGAGAGAGAGAGTGTCAGAGAAATAGAGAGAGAGAGAGAGTATGAGAGAAAGAGAGAGTATGAGAGAGAGAGAGCAATACACAGTGAGACACAAACAGTGTGTGAGAAAGAATAAGAACAAAGGAAGTGAGGGACGAAAAAGAAATAATGTCAGAGAGAGCAAGAGCTGTGACAGCAGCACACAGCGTCACATCTAATCTGCCCTTGTACGGATGTGAAACAAACAGGCGATGCTCCTCCTGCGTCATACTGTTAGTTTGTTTGGGAAAAGACAAGCAGGAGCTCTTCATGCTGAGACGATAATTTAGACAAAATCTCATTTCCACCACGATGCCCATCTCTCTCACTCTTCCACTGTCTCTGCTC
Source organism: Acanthurus tennentii (assembly GCA_029783805.1). NCBI lineage: Eukaryota > Metazoa > Chordata > Actinopteri > Acanthuriformes > Acanthuridae > Acanthurus > Acanthurus tennentii. The sequence goes on along the minus strand of JAPZDZ010000006.1, from coordinate 4,346,926 downwards.
CTTTCTCACAATTTCGGTTTGAAAGCGCCACTTTATCACGAGGGGATGTCAGAGCTCCACTATAAGACATGCGGTCTGAACACCAGGGCTGCTGTTGGTGCCAGCCTACACAGCTGTTCACAGCATTACTAAAAGTGGACCTTACAGCAGGTGCTACACGCCTGCTCCTTGTTATCCCATAGCGCAGATTCTTCTTGCCACAGTTTTTTGCAGCTGATGAAGTATTTTCCTTTTGAAGAAACATGATTAAATTACAAACATTTAGCACATCTTCTTATGGAAACTCAGTGTTTCAAGGGACTTGCATGCTTTTAAAACATTCTTTTTTAAACAATATTTCAAGTATTTGTTTAAAGATGCTTTAGTATACCTAAAAACATTATAGAGGAATGCTTGACATACTGTTTCAGCCAATAAAAACCAACATTAATTTTAAGAGATGTAGTATAGGCAGTGAATGTTCAACAAATCACCTGCTGCATCTAGGGGGAAGTGATGGTTTTGTGAGAATGTGACCCAACCCAAGCCCTTTTGTGTTTGTTTGTTTGCTGTTTTTAATTCTTTTGAAATTAAAATACTCACAAAACCAATAAACTTTTCTTTAAAATATCATTATTAAGTTTAAGTTTAAGCTTGCTTACACAAAACCTTGATACTTTCAAACAAAACTGAAAACAAGAGAAAGTTTCCACTAATTATAAATAAATCTGTGAGTTGTAGTGTGTTGTAATAATTTTCTTTCATTTGATTTTTTTTCAATTAAAAAGGATGTTGAGGCAAAATGTGATGAGTGAAAGAACACAATTTGACTGACTCAACAAAATGAAAAATGGATGACTGGGATGCTCCAAAATCTAAAATTAAACTTCAGATCAAAAATTAAAATACTCTATACTTTAACCTAATGAACAGTGCATTTTTAACACATTTTATAGAAAAAGACTATGGGAGCATTTTAAAATAATAAAGATGAAAAATATTTAAAGTTTTCTTGAATAAAGACGGAGAAATCATACATTAAGGCATGCAGGGTTACAATATGAGAGAGAATTTTCTTTGAGTTGGACTAAATAATTAATTGTTAAAATAAACCTTTATTTCTCACTTTAACACTAATACATGCACAAGCACAGCCTGGTATATGTAAACTCTTCAGTCATTTTTCTTTTGGGATTCTTACTTATGAAAGAAAGCGTGCTAGTGGTGAAGAATTTATATTGTACTAAATCACTTCTTAATCATAAAAATATGTACTGTAAACAAAAAATAAATATTCCTGTGCATCACTTGGTAAACCATTGATTTCCTAGGCTACCATCATTAAAACAATTTATTTGTCAACAGTCTTACACTGTCTGCTACTTTATATTTACAAATACAAGAGTGAGGGAGTCTGTTGCAAAGTTCAAAGCCATCTATGGATGCAGTTGTAGTACTGCATTTGACCTGTCTAACTGTTTGACCCACACTGTTGGAGAGAGATAAACATTACAGAGGATGAAGTCTGTGTCAGGGCAGACAGATCTGATGAAAAGCCTTTACAAAACCACGTGCATGTTTCCCCTCGTTCCTCCTCCTCCATTCATAATCACAAGAGGGTGGAAAAATAAATATTTACAGTAAGCTGTTAGGTATTGTTGACAGATCTGCAGGGATGGTTGATATGAGAATTTTTTTTACACTGAATTTCGAAACAAAGGCCTGGAAATGGCAGGAACATTTTAGCATTTTACTTGAGGACATCATTGCTGATCTCTTAGTCACAATATTGTGAAAGTACTAGATTCCTGCTGTAGTGTTGAGACACTGAAGTGGGGCTTGGTTAGTGGTGAACACACACATACACACATGCACACACATGTACAGTACAATGTGGTAAATCTGGCGCATTGGATTTTAATTCAAGGAGGTTGCTAACGTAGTTTTGAAAAAAATACTACAACTTTGGAAATAAATAAACGTCAATCAGAATGATATGAAATAAAACCATAATAGTGCAACAGAACAAGCATGCAAGTGCAAAAAAGCAGAGGGGGGTAAATGATGTGAGGCGGTTATAAGTAATTTTTAGCTTTACAAGAAGAGCTTTGTGAGGGTTAAAGGAAGGAGGAAAAAGGGAGGGGGGTTAGATATCAGAGAATGATGCAGGGTTCAGGGTGTCACCTGAGCAGACTCGGTATGGTCCAGCATCTCCTCAAACCTCTGGTAGTCCTCGTCATGGGGGTCGGTGCCAGATAGCCGCGCAGCCCGGGCCATGAAGTAGGGAGGAAGCTCTCCTATAGCTGTACCTGCACCCTGCTCACACAGAAATACATATATACAGATGGACAATGTTTAATACTGCGGCTCAGCTGTTTTTGTCTGTAGAATTTCCTGACATGACATTCTTTTGTATATTGTTTTGGCAACAAAGGCTTCTGTAATGTCATGCTAATAAACCTGACTTAACCTGAATCTTAAAAAAGCTTTAAGACTTTCAGAGCAGTCAGTTGTACATAGTGCAGGCTGTTTATTTTTCAAAATATATTTACATACTGTAGCTAATTTTATTGAGTAAAAATTGTACTTTCTATAATACATTGAGTAGATTGGCTGTAAAATGCAATGTTTTTTTAACTTTCATGCTAATTTTATTATTAAGCTTGTTACCATGGTACCTGTGGATTAATAGAGCAAAAATATCAATATCCACTATCTAAAGGAGCTTGCACCGCTTGACGTCTGGAATTGTACGACCAGAGCATTTAATGGGAATAAAACGGAAAGGATTTACGAGAAGAAAATCCCACAGATTATTAAACGATCCTGGATACATAAAACACAGGCCCAGGGAAGGTGAAAAACCAGATGCCACCTCTAAACAGCATATCAACACACTAAACCGCTAACTGCTCTGTTTCAATCTACTTGGGACATGTGGAATGCAGTGTTTCTGGAAAATTTAGGAAGTGCTAACAAGCACAGGGGGGTCCAGAGGAACCAAGATATCAATATCTAACAGCCAAAAGGAGCTTGTAACTATAAAGCTGTGGAGCCTGTGTGATTGAGGGGGGCTTAACAGGAAGAAAGCGGAAGTGATTTGGGGGAAATAAATCCTTAGCACTTGGTCGGTTCACCAAGTTCATACCACCAAAACATGAGGATGGGGGGAGTGAGGGGTGAGGGGGTGACGGATACAGACTTAATTAACACAATGAAAACAGCTGCCAAGAAATGCAGTGTTTTTGGAGTTGCTCACAGCTCATTACTTTAATGTTTCCAGGCACAGGGGGAGAGTAGGGGTTTAGTGGGGATGAGAGAAGATGGTAAGGATACATTTTGACGTGTAAATTACAATTACAGATTGCCAATGGATAATTTCAAGCCCCAACACATCCTTAACATCCTACGCTCCTCAGAGATGAAAAAATGAAGCTTTTGAACTAAAATTCAGTCTTTAGGTCCAACACACACAAAATCACAGCTTCAATCTTTCTCACAGACCATAACTAACTAATCACAGTCACATTACTTGTGTATAGCTGAATGGCAGAGCCAGAAGATGATTAGTGAGTAGTTAGCAACCATGGCAGCGACAACAAGCCCAAACAATCATTCTCAGAAGGCGGTGCTATCCAAAAACCTGGCAGACTGCATCTTTAATCTGGACACCCTGTTCTCTTGTTAACACTGCAGTCTTTGATGAAATCTGCCAGTTTTTTCTCATAATGGAGACGTACCCTAATCTCCCTGGCAGCTGCTCCATTCAAAAGCTGTGCCTCTGTTTGTGAGGGTGCATGTGCCTGTGTGTGTGGGTTTGCATAGGGGGAAGTGAAATTCGTCCACCTGCACAGTGGTCGTGTTTGAAGTGGAGCACTTAAGGACAGAAGTAGTGGACAGAGAGGCTTTAAGGGGAAACAAAAAATGGCAAAGAGAAAAGAGGAAAAAGAAAGAAGATAGTGGATATGGTAGTGGCAGTGGTGGTGAGACACTGGGGGGAGGAGGTGGAATGCTAGCGTGATTGCTTTGAAAGCATGGACACAACAGGTGTCTGCAACTGTAAAGATGAAGCCGCGGTCGAGATCATGGCAGGTTGGTATTAAAGGAGTGTATGGTGAATCCAAAGGAAATTGGATGAAGCACACACACACAAAAACACACACACATGCACAACACATAAATACACAAGTAAAGTCAGTGACAGCTTCCTATATCCTATTGCATATTATTGTTTTGGTCATGGCATGTCTGCACCTTGACTCAGATAAAGTTTGATTTCACTTTGGAACTACAGAAAGTTACATGCTGCACCGATAAATCAAACATATAGTATTTTTATGTGCAGGATTGCTTTGCTTATACATTTACTAAACAGGATGTAAGATAAGGGTGTGTCTTATATGATGGTACGAAGCAATTTTAGGTGGGAAGAGGTCAGGATCACAGTACCACAGCATCATTAATCATATTAAAGAATATAAGCATTCCATTATATTAGATTATATTAAACATGTAAAGACAATGATTAATGTTAGGCTTACAGGGTCTTGAAAAAACAGCGTCAAAATAAGGAACTCACTATAAATGTGTGCGTATGCAGAGTATGTGCATGTATCCAATTTTGCACTTGTAAGAGTCCATTTCTGTGTAGTTAATGTATTACCAACAACAAAGAAGCCGCCCAAAGGCCAATTGCAGTAGAAAGCAGCTGAGGAGAGCCTGCTCAGTTCCTGTAAAGCTTCTGATAGTGAACAAGTTCCTCCTTACCATTACCTCAACCTCTTCCACATTATGTAGAACAGGGAAATAGATAGCAAAGAATGGTAAAGCTCATATCATGTGCTCGTGACCAAGTTCTCTTTTCTTAATGTTCATCAGTTCTGCCTTTCTCACGACAAAAAGAAAAAAAAAGGAAACAGCAGATAACAGTAGACGTGAAAAGATACTGCAGTTACAAAGAAGTCTTTCAAGTGTGACTTCTAGATCACTATGGCACATTTCTGTTCTTGCTCTTGTGTTATGTGTTTTGTGTGTGCGTGTGACAGTCGCACAAGTCACTTTGGTTTCATGATAACTAACAGTGAGTCATGATTAACCCCTGTCTCGGTGAAACTGTAAACTCTGGCAGTAGGCTGTTTTTTGTCCAAGCCCAAATTTTAAATAGAAACTTGATGATTTAACTTGTGATCAAGTTAAGCATAATGTTTTTTTTTCAAACATTTTTACTATACAGTGACAAAAATGTTTGCTTTGCTTTGTGTTTTGTCTTTCTTGGCAGCCACAAGACTGGTTAGAGGTGTGAAACCACCAACACTGCTCGGGGGAAATTCACGATGAGAAGCTGGGGTTTTCCAAGTAATGTCAATGAATGCATTTACACCCACAGAGTGGATGCAAATTTGTATCATTTCTAGTTTGAGCATTTACTGGTGGAGATGCTGCAAAAAATAAATTAATGATTACGTAAAACAAATAGAGAAAGTAATCAATAGTCACATGTGACAGTGATTCTAGTATCAGGGTGCAGGTGTGTTAAGATATTTATTGAGAGAGAACGGAAGGAAACGAAAAGTTCTCACGCCTTCACTCTTCACCTACCACAGCATGAATTGCATGTTAACTAAGGAAAAATCATGGTCTGATTTGGGCTCCTAATTTAGAGCCCTCAGCATGTATCACTTGACCATGCTCTTAATTTCATTTTCTACCACCCTCTGTCACCTTATTAAACCCAGTGGATAAGTTCAAAAATTTATGGTGATCAATCTGAAAAAAGACTATTTTTTTATTTCCCAAGAAACTGGTTTTAATGGGATATGACATTTTTACTTGAGAGCAACAATATTTTAAAGCACACACACTGAATATTGGTAAAGCTGTGGTGAATGTGCAACATTGCAACTGCAATCAAAACTGAGCCATGAGAAATGTTTACAAAAGCTTAACTTTGTGCAAATCCTGCATTTGCTTTTGTGTGTGCAACAGGCACTCACCCACATACAAGCTTCCAGGCGGACTTTGGAGATGATGGCCAAGAGAGAGATGCTGCCCTGGACTGCTGTTGACCCCATCAACACTTCCGCCTCCATGCCCACCTGCTCAGTCTCAGAGCCTGGTTGTTCCTGCTGGGGACAGACTATTTGGTCTGGATAAGGTGGCTCAGGGAAATCCACTGAGCCACATTCATAAGCGGCCAAAGTTACTGATGCTATGTGTGGTCCCTGAGAAATAGAGAGGGAAAGACAGAGAGGCAGAGAGAAAGGCGGACAAAAAGGAAAATGAAGAGAAAAAGCAGAGAAGAGTGACAAATAGAGTAGGAGTAAGTACACCTGTCTGAAATAGTTTTGAGTCAGAGGAAGACCCCTTTGTTATAAGCATAGGGGGAAACAAATAGCAGTGAGTCAAAAACTGATTTATAACATGAAGATAGTTATATGTGGGCTAGTTTCTAGGCTGCCTATTGTAATTTCTACAGTAGTCAAACTCTCTCTGCTTTTCACTCTAAGCTTAGAGTAAATGCGCCCTCTGCTTTTCTTAGAGACTACTAGAAAAACACACATACACACACAACTATGATTGGCTGGAGCAATATGCAAAACCCGTTTATAATTATTCAGCATAAATAAAAACAAAAAAAGCTGTAGTATAAAAGCTTTTCTACAATCACTTTTGTAGGTGACTTGCAGATACATACACTAAATGGAATTTAGGCAAAATGCTGCATGTGTAAGGCCATAGGAAAGCAATAATAATGAGGAAAAAAAGCAGGTTCTAAAAACAGACTCTTCAGACAGAATTTATTCATGTTTGACTGTTCCTGTTGTAAGAAAGAGACATTTGCATACTTAAGGAACCGCTGTCTTTGACAGGGCCTGGTCTGGTTTAGATTTCTGGCTCTTGTTTATTTACTCATGTCAATTAGGCTTCCAGTAAAAGAGCAGAGAAATCAAAGGAAGAGAGAGGTGCAGGTTGAGTTTCTGGTGTGTAGTCAATTTTCATTGAGCTGCCAGCTTTGTGTTCTTGACTCGGAAAAGCCTAAAACAAGTCATCTTAATATTCGCAATGCTGCCGAGTGGAGAGACTTCGAGGGCCACACACACTCACAATCAAACTAAATTACAGAGAAAAGCATGATGAACATATCAAGAGGGGAAATCTCCATTTCAACAGACTTCTAGCTTTTGGAAATAAGAAATAACACTGGTCATTTGAAGACTTGTCCAATTGCACCCCTATTGTTTTAAACATAAACACTTTGATATTAAATTACTTACACACAAAAGAGTTTAAGTAATTCCTAATTCAATTATTAAATTTTATTTAGCACACCTGTTTTCAAAAGTAATTTGAGGCTGTGTTTAAGATAAGTCAAACACTTAAATATGAGTGGTGTTTGAAGAGCAAAACATATCATGGGGCTGCAAGGAAACTTTGCACAAATGTCAGATGCACATGCCACAAGACTCATTATGACAAAAAGGTTGATAACATCATCGGGGAGCATTGAGTTTGATTAAGTTTCACACTGAACAGGATTCAGTTGGGAATAGAGAGGTCATGTAATTTTGCATTTCCTCTTTCAGAACTCATGTTACACACTGAACAATGACCTAGATAGATCTGAGATGACAGAGATGATCAAACACGTCAGTAACAGTCGTGTGAGCCCTGCAAACAAAGGCAGGCTCACAGAGTTGGCCCAGGGTGTCTGGTCTTTTCCATGTGTTTACATTCATGTGTATGTGTGTGTATGAAGGGTGCTCCCGGTGACGCACAGGGGCAGTTTGGCATTACGCAATGTCGCTCCAAAGCAAATCTGGCAAACCTGGGGTGGGGCTGAAACTTCCGGAACTGCATAAAACAAGGCAGGACAGGACAGGACGTGGGAGGGCAGGACAGTGGCGTGTGAGGAAACAGGAAACAGCTCTGTATTCTCTAAGATACATGCACTCCATTTAGTTAACACAGATTAGTTTCTATACACACAATATTAGCAAGTAGGAACAGTGGCATATACATAATAACACACTTTTCTTGCTAGACAAACGGGACAATTATGTGACTCAGAGCTAGTAGTGAAGAAACTTCCAGCACTGACCTGATCAATAACACACGTAACTCCCCAGACCCATACTATCCTGCTGACTCTTTAGTATGATCACATCGTCCTAAAATCCATACACATGACCACACTTCATACACATAGACAGCCTGCTGAATCTGAATTTTTGTGTGGTCAAGAATGACTATATTCCTCTTGCTCACACCTTGCAAATCTATCTCAGGTTCTGTGTGTTTACCAAACACACACAGGAAAGCTGCCAGCAGAATGTTGCATGTCTTAGAGCACCTGCTCTCTCTTGCTCCCTCTCTGTCTAATGCGGTGTCACTAAGGCTTGGGTTATATTAAGGTATTATGCCACAACTTGAGTTAATACTTGAATCTCATTGGCTGCAGGGTGTCCATTTATTCCTGGTAAAGGTAACAAGTAGCTCTAAAGAAACTACTGAGCAGTCAAAGTTCATGCACTGAATTTTAAAAAGGGGAACAAACCCAGAGCATTCATTTGTATTTTATTATAACTTACTTTAACAGTCCTTTAAATTTATTTGAAGAATATGAATATGAAATATTTGATAACACATTGACACAGCTGTGAAAAAAGAAATTTGCGTAATGAGTTAACCAAGTTAACAAAGGCTGTAACAAATGTGAAATCTGAATATTATATTTACTACACTAAGTGTGTAAAGGCTTCAGCTATACCTCCGGGTTTTCCATATGTGTGTGCATTCTAGGCGTGGCTTACTGACACCTGGCTCCTGGTTAATCTCCACACCCGTCTACAATCATCTCATTAACTTGAAGAATTAAGAACCCCGGCTATTCCTCCACTCATTGTTCCACTTTCTCAGTGACAGTCACACTCTTAGATGCTTACCTGCCTTCTGACTTCTTCAGCCTCATCTTCAACCATCTGCATTACAATCACTATTATTTAGCTTCTGTGTCAACTTTAGGGTCTGGTTAAAAACCTAAACCTTGTGTCGGTAGTGCAGGCGTCCCATGTGCAGAGGCTTTGTCCTTCATGCAGCGGTCCCAAGTTCAACTCCAGCTCTGACCATTTGCTGCTTGTCACTACCTCCTCTCTCTCCCTATCTCCTGTCCACTCTCTCGGCTGTCCTATCAAAATAAAGGCGAAAAGCCCCAAAAAATATAAAAAAAAAACAAAAAACAAAAAACCTGGACCTTAACAGAGTGTAGTCCTTCAGTGCCTTATCCTCTGAGCACCACATAATGGTGACTGTAATTACACAAGCTTCATGATGTGCACTATCATTTGTGAATATACTGATACTTGGGTCACATAGGCATCATCTCACATCTCATTTGGCTTTCAAGTAGCTACTTCGGGCTTGGTTGGTAGTACACATGGCCCATCATTTTTGGTAAAATTGTTGATTTAGATTCAATAACATGGCTGTATAGAGAGCAAGTCTTTTCGTTATACATCTTGTTCAATTTATATTTATTGTTTGTCAGCCATTCGCAAAGTTAGTAACCTCTAATCTTGCTAGCATATTGTTAACTTTCTGGCTTTTAATCTCAACCTTAAAAATGTGGACCAAAACATCTGTGCGAGTTTCATATTATGTCCTGTGGTGTTGTGAATGATGTGAAAAATATAGGCCCAACACATCACTTCTTAATCTTCTGACATGATCTCGAGAAGGGGGTCAGCTTCAGTGGAAGATAAGAGGGCACTTCTCTCCTGCAGAGTCTTAATTGTTCAAGGATACTCCAGAGACTTCGTTAAGGGCCAGTGCATATACTGGAGAAAGGGGAAAAAAATTTTGTATAACACAAAAAACCCAAGTCATAGCAAGCTCTCAGGTGTGAACAGTAAGAACATCCGTAACTAACATGCAATTAGCCAGTGACAGTTATGATGTCGAGTTGCACCAAAATGTATATTGGATGTTTCTAATATTTTGCTCATGTAATTACAGTATTTTTGTTTGCTTTAGAACATCTACAGCTAATATTAAATATAAGTGTAGGTTTTGCTACCTGTTGGACAAGCATTGAGTAATTCTTTCTACCACAGTGAAGTAAAGATGTTAGCTGATCAGCAAGTGGAAACAAACTGTAAATATATAGGCCATGCAAACAAAGTCAAAAGCTTTAGTTAGATTCCTGTGTACTAATGTAAGCAAACTAAAGTAATAGATTAACTTCTTGTAGTCAGGTTTACAGTGCGGGCTGACATTACCATTTAACTATTTGTTCTATGGGCTAATGGGTTTTACAAGCTACTTGCTTTGCCTTTCAACACTTAAATATCCATCGCTGAAAATATTTTGCTGAATAATCTAGATGTTAGCTAGTGTTAGAAAAGCCACACTTACGGTACACTGGTCATGTTTTCTCCATATCACCAGTGCTGCAGTGGGTGAATGAAGAAGCTCTGTGTCCTATAGTAACCCCAGCTGTCACAGTTTCCTTAAATGATGACATGTCACCAGACAGTTAGTTTAGCTTATGCATTTTATTTGTTTTGGGTTTTTTTTAATATCAACATAACTCTAGTAAAATGTAGAGAAAGTATAAATGCATGAAAAATTGCCCAGTTATATCACTCTTGTGAAGATCTGTCAGAAGTCTTCTTCAACTCGCCTTACACAAAAGCCCTGCCATCTAATGTTGTCTAGGTGACTCAACATTAATCTGTTGCCCAGCACACAACATCCAGGTAGCTGTCACCTTTCTCATTGTATTTCTGACTTCTCTCTTAAAGAGATTATTGTTCTAATACACTGTTAAGTATAAAAAACATTGATGAGGGTTTACATGTCTATGTTAAAATAAAGATTCTACCTCCTTACTGTGTCTACTTTTAGATTTTCCTAGTGTAATTGATGTTTGAAGGCACTAAAAGACATATCAGCACTGACAGAGACTCAAGGTTCCTTTTTCTGACCCGATGGGTTACACAATGGTAGAGGCAACATTGCTGACATTCTTGTGGTGACCTGCAGAAACCAACGCCTGGCCTCCAAGAAAAGTGGGATCCCCACTCCTGGGTCTGAATTCATCCACACACAGTTTGGAGCCTGCATGTGTGTTGACAATATATCATAGCCATAGAGCGGAGTGCAAGTCAGCATGAGCACATGGTCAAACCAGAGTACTACCGTAAAACAACCAAAGTATAACATAAGTCTGAGATTTTTTTAAGATTAGTCCTTAAATTAAATCTAAGTCAAATTTTGATCTAAAGTCACATAAAGACTGGATTTATTTCTCTAGGGGATGCTGGGTGATTTTAACACTACTTGCACCTGTCAGTATGTAGGCATACAGGTTTTGCAGGTAATTTTTCAGGTATTGGTTTTGGGGTTTTTTTCATACTCTAGACTAATAATTACATCCAGAACTAGCTTACCTACTGTTTTTTTGGTGAACCTGTTGGAGTGACTAATTGAGATAGAGCTTAGTTTTTTCTCCAGTAAGAGCCACTGGTCCTTTTATTAAAATCTACTCTGTAAAATTTCATTTTCATGTGAAAATGGAGAAAAAATGTCTTTGCTAATCTTTTAGACAGAAACATGTTAACACCAGCATAAGTACAGGCTTATTTAGGAACCAGTACGATAATGGAAAGCAATTAAAACCATAAGAGGAACAATAGCTCATCAAATGTGCTGTCATAATGTCAGCTACAGGTAGGGGCTAGTATTCCCTTTTGCATGGTCCTGCTAAAAGTCCATGCCTATTACAGATCAGATCCTATAATTTTCAATGCTTAAAATGCTAGAACAATGAGTTAAATTACAGAGGAGCACATTAAATCATATCTGAATGGGGCTTAAATTAAAGGTACCCTGCAGAGTTTTGAGTAATTTCAGTGCTATAAAGCACTTTTTTATTATTGGGTATTCAATTTGTTAGTGTCCTACTTGAGAAGGCACATGGTTGTGGAGAAGCATACAGAGGACGTTAAACATATTATTGCCATGAGTTTCCTACTATTCCAGGTTGTTACAGTAAGTAAGGTGATGGACAAAAAAATTCCAAATGTCAACAAGGGCAATAAAGAAGAAGATTTCAAGCCAGCAAACATAAATGTAAAAGTTAAAATATTTTTAAGTGGCAAATGAGGTTATTGGGGAACAAAATGCATTCAAAAAACTTTGATTTAGTGACCAGCACTAAAAACTCAAACTTTTGTGAGTTTAAAGGAAAACCCTATAGTGCACTGAAGCTAATAGGATCACCCAACACATTCTGAGCAGTTCTTTATTGGCTCGATTACAAAATATCAAAAATAAGGGCACAAAGATTGGCGTGGGGATCACTCAAAACTATCATGATATAGTTAAATTACAAATGAATTATTACAAATTATTACAAATAACTCTTAATGCATAGTGTACTGTCTGTTCACCTCTACCCTGACAGTGAAAAGGACTGGCAGTGAGCATGGCAGCTGCTTCAGCACATGGACAGAGAGGACTTACCCTCAGCGCCATAGTGAAAATTAAGTGTGTATCAGTGCCCCTACAGAGGGAGGATGTGAAAGATTGTTGGCCAATAGCTGCTGCTGCTGACATGAGCTACTTACTGTTTACCCCCTTCTTTGGTCCACAGGATCACCACAATTGTGACAAAAGTCTTGAATTACTAAACACTTCATATACAAAACAATACTTTCTTTTGCATAACCTTGTGTCTCACAGTGAAAATGACATTTGCATTAGTTAGGCAGACATATGTGTGTGTGTAATGACTTGAATTGCAATGCAGCTTGTGCAAGTGTGTGCGTGTGTGTGTGGAGGGGGGTATTTTTTAATTATAATTACTGTTTCACTCTGAAACCCATGCAGTGGAGTGAAGGCACTCATTAAGAAACTTCATCACACGTCACATCAAGTTACAAAAAACAGTACATTTCCATTAGACAGCAGGGGCACATGACTGTCAGATGTCTGTTTTATAAGTACTCTAAAAAAAACCCCACTGAAATCTGTCCTTGCATGACTTTCTAATTTAAGTGTTCCATATTGCAGTTTGAATGATCAAAGATCAATGAGATAAATATTGCAAGGGCAGAATATACACTCAATAATGTAATGTTTTTAATCATTAGACCCCAACAGGTGCTGCCCACAATGCAGCAAAGGTCATGGCATGGAGTGCACTTGTTCATTTATAGTGGCCAATGCAGTCTCTTCTGAAGCCCCAAACCAGACATTAAAGGGTGACCATAAACTGACCAGTTCTCAGGGACCACAACCACAGGATGGTCCAGTCATTAACAGGTCACTGTGGTTGTCAAGGGCCATTTAAGCACATTAGACACGGTCCGGCTAGCATAACCTGTTAACCGCCTCTTACAGTGGGAGACTGCTTGGGGCAAAGTCAAACATTAGAGGTCAGTTCATTATGAAGAAGTTCTGGTCAGGGTCTTTGCGGAAGGTAACAGAACTTTGGACTAAGGGCAGTGAGGAAGCTGAGACAGACAGGAGGGGTGAGGGGTGTTTATAAGAGGGTTTTAAGTACACACACGCTGACTATGAGAAGCTGGAGGTTTGTAGTGCTGGGTTCAGTGATTTATTTATGTGTTTGTACCATATGACTTCATGTTCAGAAAATGTCCAGACAGTCAGACAGACACACTCACTTTGACCCTTGACTGAATAATTTATTATACACCTGAAAGGCAACACTTCTATTTCAATCTGAATGATTTGGAACTTGACTTTATATTTAATTTACAAATTAGAACTTAAATAGCAAATTAAATAACCTCCCACTGTACACATTACATTCTGAAAGGAAAAAACTGCAGGTAAATGTGTTGTATTCATTTGCAATGAATTTACTTAGTAGATAAAAACATTCAGGACTTTCATTCAAATTACCATTATTACCATTATTTTTAACTAGTTAAAAAATCTTTTTTTTTCGCATAACCAATTTGAGCAGGAAAATAGCAGTTTTATTGTGAAAAAAAATCCTCAATGAATCAAAAATTTCGTTGAATTCAATTTCGTTGTATACAATCACCATCAGAGCAGAAATGATTTAATCAGTTTAATTAAATGAAAACTATTTTGAAAATTGATTGATTTTTGAAGTCTAGTGTTGTTCAAGTAAAAATAAAAATGTTTTTTAGTTCCAACTTCAAATTTGAGCAGATTTGCTGTGTTTCTTTCACTTAAGAAACTGTTAATTGCACAGGTCATTAATTTTATAGATCAAGGAAATAACTAGCAAAATGGTAACTGAAAAGCACTGGGTGACATTTATAGTAGAATTTCATAACAAAACTTTGCTTCTAATAACTTGAAACACCTGCAGCCTGCCAGCAGCGCTCTGGTTTGGTCTAGTCAAATTTGGCTTGTTCTGGCAGGGTTGCTAGTGCCATTCCAGAGTGGCTACACGCTAAGCCCACTTTGGCCTGGGATTGGCTTCCTGTGGGCTCAGTGTGTGTGTGTGTGTGTGAGAGAGTGTGTCTTTTGAAGCGAATGGTTATTGTACTTGGTATTAACAGGACTCCTGGGGCCTCCAGGACAGAGACAGACAGATGCATGCCTTGAATGGCTGGAGTGTGACAGTTAAGATTGAGAAGCATTTAGAAAGACCACAGACAAACACTCACAGACACACAGACACACAGAAACACACTCACACACACACACACACACACACAATGTATAATTTACACATCGTTCTGGTATTTATCTTTAAAGGAGTTTAATGAAAATGAGTAAGTCACACAAGACATGTGGGCAGATCCATGTCTCTAATTTACTGAGGCTGAAAAAGAATTACCTAAAAACCGAGAAATGAGAGACAGGGTTCTTAAATTTAATCTTTTTCACACACACTTAAATAATACAAAGCTGGCTGAAAATCAGCAAAGTTTCCTTTTAAATGCAAACTTGGATAATATCATTAAGAGCCGCTACAGATGCATAACTTGTCAGTATAACATTTCCTGGTAAGTTTGTAAAATTTAATACTGCCTGTAAAGTTAGGGGAGGATCAAATCCAAGCGATAAAGTTGTGTCACTTTATCTTGAAATAGTAATATATTAATGGCTTCATACTGAATTTAAGAGGTGTTAAATTTAAAACTGAAAGCTAATGGTGAGTCAGGCATAGCTTTTCAGCTTTTCAAAGAATTACTGAACCTGATCCTAATGTATCTGAGACAGGAGGCATGTACAGTTAAGTCAAGAATATCCTGAATCAATATTTTGGCAATGTTTATATGTGTAGCAAGACCACACCCTCCAGAGTAATATAACTCTCTCTAAGAGCAAACCCAGAACTTTATCAGCTCTGAATTCAAAAATCACTCTTTCATCAAAATTTGCCAAGTGTTAAAAAAAACAAAACAAAATAAAAGAGTAACTTGTGAGTGGCGGAAAATTTAGTCCAAGCCATGCTGACTAGCAGGACTGTGTAAATCACTAATCAAAAAAAGGCAAACAGAATTTTTTTGTGAATGTGAATATGCCATGTTGTTCAATCACCGTTAAATATGTTGTCAGATGAATGAAGTGTGCATCTTGCACACGCACAAACAAACACACACACACACACACACACACCCACACACACACACACACACACACACACACACAGGGAACAGTTCTTTGTCTGAAACCCTGCCATGCTGTGACCAAGTTTTCCTCACCCACATATTCTTGTCAGACTGCTCTTCGCTTTACAACGGCAGAACTTTAGAAACCTGAACAGCAGTGTGTGTTAGTGTAATTGTAACAACAATGCAGAGAGAGTGTGTGGAAGCCACACTCTCAGACCTGCTCAGCGCTTAGAGCGATAGTTGGTGCTAATTAAAGCTGTGCTCCTGGTAATTGCCAACAGCCAAAACTTAATTTTAGGGGGTTTGCTGGGGAAAATCTGTATATTCTAAACAAACCTCCTGTGCAACCTATAATTTTGCAATCCTAAAAAAAACTGAATATAGAAAACTACACAATGTTCCTTTATTTAGTTGAGCCACTGGTTTATTTTTTGAAAGACAAGGGACTGTAAATCGTGAGTCATAAACACGTTACAAACATGGTTAGATTTTTTGTTATCCCATAGGATTGGTGTTGTTTTTTCCCTCGGGGCTGCTAACATTCAAGCTCCCAGAAAGACACAATATGTACACCTCTTACTCATAAAACAGGTCAAAGCCAAGAGGGAGAGAAAAAAAGACTACCCTAGTTGCTATTATGTAAACAGCAACGTGCGCGGCTTCAATTATAATGACTTTAATTCTTTGTTGCTGTTGATTTAACGTTGAGCACAACAATTTTCATGCTGCCCATAATGACTTAATGGCAAAAGCCATTACTGAAAGTAATTTAATGGTGGATGACTCAGATGAGCTCTCTTCTAAAATATTTACAGCATTCCCAAGCTTTCAAAAGTCACCCTCGTAGCTAACCCCTTCCCAGTTAAAAGAGGATTTATGGATGCCAGTGACACTTGTTGTCACTCAAAAACAAATACTTAGAAACCTAAGTGGGGATGAAAGCCGCTCCCACTTATAACTGTGATCTTCACTATTATTATGGCAGATACATGCACAGGTGCAGGACTTTCAGTGTTGGTGCTAGTGTATGCGTGTGTACTGATCTTTGCCTGCCGAAATGAGATCTCTCCAGTGTTCCTGCATGATTTTATTGTTTTCATGGTCTGTATTATGAGCACCCACCCACTACCTCCTCCCTCTGAGCAGCTGGATAAAACACACTTGATGGTGTGCCAAGAAGTGTGCTTTTTTCTTTTGTACGCATGAGTTGCAGGGTTTTATCTTTCTCTAAAAACCAGTCCTGTCCATGTACAATGATATCCCGCAGTCTCAGTGGGATGAAAACACAGAGAGGAGACACAGGGCAGTAACTGCCCATGTCAGGGAACAGGAGAGCTGCCACTTCTGCTCTGGTTTCATTTATCAGGGTGGTTTGCATGTTAAAGGCTCTGCATCCCCCTCTGCTGGTGGCTCTGCAGCACATTGATATAAATGTTTACTGCTTCCTGCCAACTTCTAAGGATGCATTCTGTTAATATGTAATGTGTGGCCACTGATATCTAACAAAACACCTATTAGCTGTAAAAGATTGTCAAAGGGTTCAGGTTACAGAAGTTCAACAAAAAATCTTGAATTCAGTAATGCTCAGTTCAATGAAGCTAGCTGTGTAAGCAGAGAAAAATGTGACCAGACATTCAATGTAACTGAGGGAAATGAAAGAATTAGCTTAAATGAATGAGTTAAGTTCTTTAAAGAAGTCAAATAAAGGACAGACAAATGATAGCAGTTGAGAAGGCAGAGGAAGTCACATGACAACACAGTCACATGTTATGCCATGTGAAAATGGCACTACAGAAGACCCTCTAGTATTTGTACCTTTCAAATCAGTGGGATTATCAAAGAACTTTGGATGTGTTGTTTTAATAAATAAATAAATAAATAAATAAATAAAATAAAGGAAAGCTACAAAATGTATTAGTAAGCAGTTTCATGATTCATTGTGCTTTTAATAAATGGGACATAATGGAATTTTTTCAGCTGTCATGTTATTGTTTTCTAGGTGCAAAGCTCCAAACCCACTTCCAGCCTTCAAATGGAAAAAAAATGAGAATAAGATACTTGGTATGAATATAATGATTCAACATTGAACTGTTAGAATAACTGTAAATTGTTCTTATTCCTAAAAACTTTTTAAATATGTCGAAGCACTTTATAAACTCCCATTTTTGAAATTGCTGTATAAATAAAGTTATTGTTATTATTATAATTGTTCTTAAAATATCAGCACATTTTTTCTAGTTTATCAACATCTTAAGATCACTGGCACCCTCTGTTGACTGTTGTTGGTATTGACCAGGGTCACCTACAATCCCTTTACCTACAATTTACAAAATGTATTCATTAATGAATTGATGAATCCTTAATTTCCATACATCATGCTCAAGGACAGAGCATAATCCTGGTAGATTTTATTCCAGTACACAACACTATGAAGCATAATATAAAATAGGGATGGAAGTGCTACTTATGATTGATTCATAATCACAAAAGTTATGTTAGGCTTCAAAAGTTTCAACAGTGACTTTGATCTATTGATCAACTTCTACATCATTTTCTAAATTAGCTGATAGGTATTCATAAAATCAAAAAGCTAAGCTAAGCTAAGTTTTGTCTACCAAGTCAAAATCCACAAGAAAGTCACTTTACTCTTATGAGAGTAAAAAAAACAGATTATTTGGAATCACTTTGATTTCAAATAAAAACTCAAGCTGCTAATTTTCTACTGGGCATGTAACAAAAAATAGACTTGAACTGCTTAATCATTGCCCTCTGATTAATTCAGGTTCTAACATTCAAGCAATTTGCAAAGGTGAAAATCTATTAAAGTTTCAATTCTTCACAAAGTTGTAGATTTGATGAGAAGCTCTGGCAGTAAAGTGCATTGTGGCACCTTTCCCTTGCACTGGTGTTAGCTCTAGTGGTGCACTTGTGCATCACAGAGTGATTGTGATGGTGTTTTTTCCAAATGTTGACATGAGTATAAATTGAACTCAGACGCTGGTAATAAACACACAGGCCAATTTCAATTCTTATTTCCAGCATGTTATGAAGTCTTATGGAGAGAACAGACGCATTGCCAAAGAGGTTGGACTACATGAAATGCACTTTTGTTTTGGAGGGACATCTTAGAAAAGTTGTGAAAAATGTTTGACCCAGTTATAGTCACTGACCCAGTCCTAGTTTCTTAAAACAGGACAACATGTCTACTGGCACTCTTCATTTACCACAGAAATTTTGAAACTTTTTTCAGAAATCAGAAATATCTGACAAGACCCAGTAATATACAAAATCACTTAGGAATCTCAAAAGCTCCTTGAAATAGCGCTTCTACAGACAAGAAGATGTATAATTATGATTCTCTGAGGTCAGTTTTGCTTCTTACTTGTGGTTAAGGCTCACAGTGAAGAAGAGAAGATGCGGATATTAAATCAGACAGGACTCCTAAACAAGCATGGTTAAAGGAATAACTCAGGCCTATAGGAGGCTACATTTTTATTAAATTCGAATACCAACCAATTAAAGACATTTATCTTTATAGTAATAAATGATTCTTACTGACCTCAGACTGTTTTCCTTAAAATTGATTTGGATGTCTGACCACAGAGTTCTTTCTAGTGTGGACAAAGTGGATTGCCATAAACAGGTTCAGGTCTCTCAATCTGTACAAGCCTGCAATGTTTTTTATGCTTTTTAGCAGTCCCATGGTCTAAATGCTGTTTCAGAGGCATCCTCAAACTACAGGAATTCCTTTTCATTTAAACAGAGGAATTCTTATTTATTTATTTTTATTATGCAAAAGCATACAAGGAAATTCAGAAACAATTGTTTCTATCTATCTACAAAAGATTTCTGTCAGTGGATAAAGCCAAAAATATCTGCACTAGTAGCCTATAATAAACAATATCAGTCAAACTCTATAAAAAAGGAACAGCAGCAGCTCTCGCAAGGAGCACCAAGTTCTGTCATGAACCCAATGACACCAGAGCCTGCAGTAGCAGCCATGCTCACTAGATGGGGACATCCCATTTTAAAAACCTACTGAAAAACTAAGCTGGGCCACTAAGGGAGAGTAGGAAAAAAACTATCAAATTACATTTGGAGCACCAGAGTTAGGCTTTTAAAAACAGCAGAATGAAGGACACACACTTCAAAGTTTCCAGTTCAGTTCCACTGGGCAAGGGCACACGAGTGAAACAGTGGGCTCCCTGATGACAGATGGACTCAGAGCAGTGAAGTCGAGCAGATGTTTTGAGACCGTGATTTGATCAGTAGTAGAGACCCCACACTTCCCCACAATCAAAACAGAGCAAAAACTGTCAGGTCTGTGCAATATACAGAGAGAAATAGGAAGGGAGAAGGGGAGGGGGGTGTAAATGGGGACCTTAAGCACAGGAGAGACATAAAAAGGAGAACGAGAGAGAGGAGGGTGTGTTAGGGGAAAGTGAGAGTGCGCGACACAGTGGGGAGCAGAAGCGCGGGGAGAAAGGAGAGAGAAAGAACTCAGAGAGGGGGAGGGAGAGTGTTTTTATCCTCATGTGCACTCAGTCAGAGGGGTCAGTGAGTGCGATTGTTCCTGGACTGTCTGTCAAAACAGTGCGGCTACCACAGCTCCTATTCATCTCCGCCCCTCTCTGAAGTGCACGCACGCACAAACTCATTCTAACACACACTTACATATGCATGTGCAAATGTAAAAGGAGCCTCCAAGAGGTTTTAATAATGCTCCTATTAAAGCCTTAGCAACAACCCAATAACAGCATCAACACAGCCTTTTGAGACCTGCGTCATTGCACCACTATCATTCACTGTGCTTGCGTTTCAGCTCTGTCATAAACATGCAGAGGCAAGTGAGAAACTGCTAAGTGAAAGTGGCAGGAAACTTGTCGCGAGAGAGTCATGAAGAACATTTCTTACCAGATAAAGTAGGAAGGTGTGCAGGCCGGTGCCAAGTCCCACCGAAGACAGGATTCCCAGGCCAACCCAGTAAACGCACCACAGCGTCTTCTTCTCCATGTAGCGCACATACTGCAGAGGCCAGAGAGAGGGACGGTCAACCACATGGCAGAGACACATGCACAGAGTGTGAGGAAAACAAGAAGAGAGTGGGGGGGCACCGAGAGAAGAGGGGAGGGACAGAGACAGAGTGAGAGAAGGTACGAGAGTGAAAGTGCGCAAAACAGAGGGCACTTAAAAGGGTGGGAGAGGGCAAGTGAGTGGTAGAGAAAGAGAGGGAGAGGAAGCGAGTGAGAGAGAGACCTTTACAGACAGAGGTTGTTGTTGAGTTTAGAGGACAGAGCCGTAGGGTAGGAGTGTTCCGCACACTGAAAGAAGAACAGCACCATTATTCTTTTTAGTGGCAGTCAGCTCTTACACAACAAGTAAAGTAAGGCAAGCCAAGCTCTCTCTATCTCTCTCTATGTTCCTCTTGCTCCTATTCATCCACCACTATCACTATCCCAGCATTTACACCTCCCTTGGGCCAAGACAGGTTGTTTTCAGGAGGAAGCAGGGAGTGTGATGATTACGGGAAAAAGGGAGGGGACTGACGGGTGAAAGGGATTGGGGAGCGGGCTATGACGAAAGACTTCATTTCCCAGGAAACCCAGCAAAACAAAGACACCAAATACTGCCTCTCTCTTTGCTGGCAGAATGCTGGGAAGTGCAGTGCCAGCCATGGGAGATTGTTATGTGTCATTACTGAGAACTGATTACACAACTTCTTAGTCCCTGCATATAAAATTGAAAAAAATCATTTTATGGAAGTGGGTTTCAAAAAACACAGCTCATGGCAAAAAATACACAAAAAAGGACAGGAAAAAGAACAGAAAGAAAGGGAAAAGATTCTAGTCAGCTCTGTAGCATAATAAGCTGGGGTTTACAGTAATAGCTTCAGTAGTTTGCCCTGTGGACATAAAAGCTTAGCAGGTTAAACTGAGCTTTGTGTGAGGTTAATAATTAAATCAACATGATAATGGCACACTCACACAAGTACACACTTGTTCAAGATGATGGCCAAGCAAGCATCCTCTTGTAGGCACTCTTGTGTTTCTGCAGAACCTAAATGACTAGTGAATGGACTGCATTAGATTTTTACCTTAGTAGGAGAAATTGTTTGCACTTATTGAGTGTCTTGTTAAAAGTCACTTCAGCCTGTGAACAGGATAAGCCAAGAATCGAACTACCAACTCTTTGTTAAACAGACACCTACTCTACCTCCCGTACTGGTTTCTCAGATGCTTGTATTACATCAGTGTTGTGGAAGCATAGCAGCTATGCTAAGCCAACCTCTCAAAAAACTGACTGAATTTTGTCCTGCATCAAAAGATCTAGACTTGAGTTTTGCCAGCCTAACAAGGGGGGAAGAACTTAGTTCAGGCGCTGAGCCTCCGCACCAAGTAGAGCATGTCTACAATGTACTGTATTAGAAAATATTTCAAGTATTCAGTCACCTTCTGGTGTGTTCCTTCAATACAGTAGGCGATGGAGAGGAGGATTAACAGGATCAGCAAGCCAAATACACACTGCCTTTGTTGCCATAGCCTGAAAAGAAAAAGAGATGAGTGCGGAAAATAATAAATGTAAGTGTGAGGTTGCATAGAAGAATGGCATTTAGGGGGGAGAAATAAGTAAGAAGGGAAGACAAAGTGTGAGAGCAGATGAAAAAAGATGAGGAATTATTAAAAGCATTGGTAGGGCAGTAATAGTGAATGATGAGGATGCACTGGTTTGGTAGAGAAAGGATCCAACTTTTATCTCAAGTTTGGGGGAGAGAGACATCTGCTGGTTACTATTCAAGCCATTTCAATTACAGTATAGTCTTCAGCAACATATTCTCAATAGGTTGAGTAGTACATAAATAGTACATAAATATTATATGCGTCTCTTTGGTACTATTCTGAATCTGTACGTTGAACTGTCTTGGGTGTTTAAAAAAAACCTTTTAACTAGGTAGGGTGGTCATACGTGCATGAAAAAGACAGAAATCAGTAAAAACAACAAATAATCACAGATTTTTGAGTGTGGAACACAGACACGTGCACATAAGTGAATATTTAATACAATTATGCTGACATTAAGAAAAAATGGGTTTGAATTTATGACAAGATGATGAAGAATACCTAAAACTTGTAAAACAGATGCCTTTACTTAGGGACTGCACCTATCTAAACAATCAGGAAAAAGTTAAGTAAGGCAACCCATGAGACAGTTGAAACAACTCAATCATTTTAATATTATTTGACTGTGGTGAAGCAAATTGTAAATAACGTTACTTTAACTGTAGTTACTGTAATTGTGAAGTACTTTTATTGTAATTTTCTGCGGCCTTGAACTTCTACACCACTTGCTACACTTCATAGAAAAATATAGTATTAGATTTTACTGCAATATAATTAATAAACTTGGTATTGTTGACAGATATTACACTTAACTAAAAACTAACATTGCGTTGCTGTATTACCAAGTTGAATTATTAGGCACTTGTATATCTGTGATAGCTAAATTAATCTGAAGTAATAAACACTAGCTTATGCACAACAGCAGAATGTTACATTAATTTAGACACCTAATTTATATTTAAAAAATTATAACTTACCAGTTTACTTTTGCTAACAAGTTTTGTAACGGGAACCTTTACCTGTTAAGCTAAAGTTAGCATGCTAACGTTAGCATCGTGAAACTAATGTTTGTTGCTATGTAATTAAACTAACCCTGGCCATAGTGTGTTTGGCCACCAACTATGCTCGGACGCAGGTAATTGCGATTAGAAAGAGTTAGCTACAGTCTCCATGAGCAGTGATAAGCTTCCCTAATGTTTCCTTTAATGTAAGTGGCGGACTGAATTGATGGTCTTCTTCATTAAGATTAACTGGGCTAACCCACCAGTGTGCTGACTCCCTACTGCGCCTGTCAAGTGCGTCAACTAAAACACGAAATCCTGCCTTTATCTACTTGTCCTCTTGCCAAAACCCTTGCCCCAAAGGCAGGTAGAACAAGTGACAAGGGAATATGTCACACACACACACACACTCTCTCTTTATATATATATATATATATATATATATATATACATATATTATTAAATTATAATAAATTACTTATATTTATATGCCTGCTGTGGAAGGAATTGCATAACCCTATGAGCTGCTGCAGGTCTCTATATTGAGATTAATATATTAAACACTGTTGTATGTTTTTCAAATGCATTTTTGTGCCAACATATTTATTTCGCACGAGCTCTAACATACTACAATCTAATTCCTCTCTCTTTCTTAAATATGATACCTGTCTACATCTCAAGCAAAACAAGTACAGAGCCACATTACTGAGTGGCATGTTGCTTTGGGGCTCCCTGTTCATATGCTATAAATTACAAACCACCTATAACATTCAGGATACGTATGTACCTCCTGCAGCAGTTACTACAACATGTGTTTTAGTGTCAGTGAACAGCAACTTCCTTTAGCCAGAATGCTGCTAGTAGCGCTTGTGGCTTACCACAGCCTCTAGAAGTTTAGAAAATGAACATGCTGTCTTCACACACTTTACCACAAAGGCCTTCCTGAGAGTACACTTCGACCTTCTTATGGATCTCTTAAGTAAACAAAGATGACAGTTAGGAGCGTGTACATGTTGTGCAGCATGGGGAATTTATAATCTTTGCATCTCTGAAGTTGTGTGGTCTGATGCTGTTCTTTTATGGGTGAGGTGAAATCAGTCAGTGAGGTAGAGAGATTATTCAGCTCAACCAGCAGGATGAGGTGTAATAAGGGAAAAAAAATGATAAGAAAATCTTGTAATGTCTTTCTGATGTTTTATTATTGGTTCCACTAGTCCTTTGACTGGAGACTAAACTATAAGAGATAAAGCCTCCTGGGTTCATAGCACTGAGACAGTCAAGGTCACCCCATGCCTAGTTTCATGTGTGTAGAGGGGCTGTACTGAATTACATTTTTATATTCAAAGCTTCCACTGATGTTTTTGAATGAAGCTTCAAATGTCTGTTGCTTATTTTGATGATTAATTTAATGATGTTACCCTCTTACTCAAAAATGCATTCTTACTTTTGTGTAACTTGCATGAGTCCAACCATAGAATTGTCTGTCTTTTATCACCCACAATAGCTAATACAGTTCAATAGCCATAAGCTAGCGAATAACAGCATGCCCTGAGGGTGTTTATTTGTTTTCATTAAGCCTCTGACTGAATTAAGCACTTATTAGACTCTCGTTTTACCAGTATTTTCTTTTCCATTTCTCTCTTTTTTCTCTTTCTCCTCTTGTACTTTGATGAAGGAAAGTATACTTTTTCTCCAATAAGTAGCCAATCAAGACTAACTAAATCCATTACAAATTAGCACTTCTTGGCTCTCTACTACAGACAGGCTGATGCAAATATTATTCCACTTTTAATTCCAAAAAATTAAAAATAAATTCTGAGCTCTCTTCCCACTTTGGGATCAGAAGTGTTTATTTTCTTTGAGAAACTGCAGTCTATCTATGACTTTCATGCAATCGGGAACTGTCCGCCAGCATCTTTCCCTTTGCTCTGCGCGTAAAACCCACACAGCACTAAAACCCTGTGATACAGGCATTAGTGTATGCAATCAAATGTTAATTTAGAGATGAAATGTCCACAAACAGAACTTTCAAATTATTTAGTACCTCCCTCTGTGTGTGTTTATGCTTTTCTTTGTCTTTTGAAAAATACCATATCATCTTTTTGGCCTACCTTCATAAAAGTGCTACATAGCCACTGTTAGAGCTAGTGAAATCAAGATATGATTAATAAAAATATTCTTTATGTAGTTCTCTCTAAGTTACAGGGACATTTAAGTTTACAGGGTTTATAGCTTGATCAAATATACTACACAATATACCTCAAGTTTCATCTTTGACTTATGGTCATCTTTCTACAACTTGAACACAAAACAATAATTGTATATTTTTCTATTTTTTCCAAGCTGCTTATGCATCATATGTGTTTAGTCAGAAATGTATCAAAAGTCGAAAATCATGTAATTATTGTTTTTTTTCCAACCAAACTGTTTTTTCTAAGAAAATCAAAGAGTTACCACTCTCTCTAGAACCTGGTCTAAGCCTCAATTGACCAAAAGAATTCATTCATGATATGCAGCCATTAAAATGGAAAATATATGAAACACCTCAAATGCAACTCTGCAAAGGTTGCATCCCACCCTTGGTCTCACCTCCATATCCACTCTTTAAGAGTGATGAGCATTTCCAGAGTGAAGTAGTAGAGTGTGAGCAGAGGTTTCTTCCATAACACCAGAGTTTCACGCTCCTCCATGTCCTTCTGTTTCCTCTCAGACAGCTCTGAGTCTAGCAGTGTGGATAACGCAAGCACACACACAAATAACCAGGTAAATAATTAACATTTGTAAATACCAAAACAACAAATTCTTCCACATAAATTTAAAGGCATTTTAGCACTAATACTGGTATTTTAAAAGTTGCTTTATGTAATGTTTTAGCATCAGTTACAATATAGTAGGACAACAGTAAAAATAGGACAAATGATTCGATATACAGTTGACATTTTTTAGCAAAATAAAGTCACTACAATTTAAGGGTATTGCAGGTTTGATCTACTGTTCATTTGTTTGGTAGATGTCTTGTTTTTACCAGTCAGCTCTCCATTTTGCTCTTCTTTGACAACAAAACGCCTCTGAGGTAGTTCAGCTTCAGCCCCCAACTCTGCCATCTTATTCACCAGAAAGTCCTGCTGAGAGGAGAGACGAGCCTTTAGCACAGCAACATGCTCTCCATACCAAACACTGCTCCTTAAATCTGAAACTGATGTCCAAAACAAATACGGACTTACATGCATCAACACTAAGCACCCCAAACACTCTCCACACTCAAACATGTCTGTATACACTCCTACACACAGGCTAAGCAGCCAGTGTTTTCCTTCTCTTGTATCCTTAGATTACTGTTAACCCAATCAGACCTGTGCATGACCTGATGAGTACTCTGTGAGCACATGCAAATCTTGTTAATTTTTCTGTGTGTACACTTAATTATAAGCCTACGCACCCTGGCGTTTACAAGGCATATACAGTGGAAAGAACGGCGATGGGTGTAAACAATGGGCAAAAGCGTATTGGACACTATTTTGCTTTCTGCTCCTTTATTACATTTGCTCAAGGGAGATCTACACACTTTCACACACGTGCCTACAAGCACGTGGACAGAGTGTCTCCCTACAGAGCCTCAGCTCTCTTAGGAATCTGTCAGTGAGCAGTGAGAAGGGGACTCTGACATGGAGGTATGTAGCTTACCATCTGCTGGAATTGTCAGTGTCTCTCTCTCTCTCTCTCTCTCTTTCTCTAACACACACATGCACACATACACCCACTAAAAGCTTAATCCTTCCATCCTGTGCCCTAGGTCTTTGCCTCTGGCTCCTGTTTACATACATTTACCCTGGCAGAGCTTTCAGGTTACACTGTATAGAATAAAATTACAGCAGGCCATGATGACTCTTTGGAACTTTTATGAGATTTACATAAAATAATTTGAATTTCTTTCTACAACCTTCTCATTATCCCTATAGTGGTAGTGATGTCATGAGTACTGAACAAAGTGGTTGTAGGTACCATTGCAGTGTACTATATGCAACTTAAGTGTAAAACAGAAAAATAAAAATATCCTCGGACGATAAGACTGCAAGGCATTTAGAGAGCCTCTCTTGGCCTTCTCAGGAAACCTCAAACTAAAGTTTTGCATCTCTGACCACAAACCCTGAACACACACACAAGTTGAGCTGTGTTAATAATTCATGCACAATAGTATATAATACATCCTATTATTTCTTCTCTTGTACTGAGTAGAACAATGCATTGTCCAACAAAAGGGCTCAACAAAGTGCGTCAATGTGAGATATCCTGTTAGCAACACTAATTATAGAAACTGGTGCCAAACAGGTCACTTTGTACAAATCATGCACCTCAGCTGTAAGGGAACAAGAAGGTGCTTTACTAACAGTAAATGTGATTATTAATCACATTATGATGCATTATTCACAATCCATACCTAGTTAACAGTTTCATAACAACATTGCTGCCTGTGTGAAACACAGCAGCGCAGCGCTGCTCCGGCACTTGATTGCGCAATCACTTCTACCAAAACAACCCAGACCTGTTGAGTAACTCTTGTGCGAGGGACAATGAGAAACGACAGAGAGCACGTACATGTCAGGATGAGAAACTTGATAAGCTGCAATCAATTTTCACTTTTCAAACAGAGAGGCATTCATTTCACAAGGTGTAAACAAAGCAGGGCTTCAGAATAACAAGCCTAGTGTATTTAAGCAATGCATTATGGAGAGAGGGTAAACTCACCGTTCAGCTGATGATTAATCCAAAATAAAGTCTGAGCTCAAGTGAAACTTGTGGTGGTGCCCCAGTGGCAATGTAGGGCAAAAGTGTGCTACCCATGAACTGCATCATAACTTGAGTGCAGGGTGTGGTGATGGAGAGGGGCCAGTGAGGGATAGAGTACTGATACAGAGTTGCTGGGGGAGGGGAGAGCCAGCTGACAGAAAAGAGACACAGAAAGACAGAAAAGGGGAGAGATTCATCATTTGCCTGGTGGAACCTCCAGAGAGCCACTCTAATTAAAGGTCTATAAATAAGTGGATCACTTTCCTGGAGCGCACTTCTAACACTTCAGCCCTCAATAGGTTTCACACAGAAAGTGAATGAATGGCATTTGGGCAAAGAGAGCTCAGCTAAAACCCTAACTGCCAAAAAAAGAAAAAAAACACCACCTCAGGACATCACATTTTTCAGGTCATAACCAGAAACAGAAAACCTGAACTGTGTAAGTTTATCGCCATATTTGAGTGTCAGCGCCATCTTGTTTATCAGAGTGAGAAAGTATTTCAGAACTCTTTCTGTTAAAACTATTCAGAGTGTGAACTACTGTCTCCTGTGACCTCATTAAGAAGATGCAGTCGGACTAAGATTTGAGGAGACGAGGTATTACGTGTCATTTATAATATTAACCAGAAGACATCAGTGTAATATACTCCACATTTAAGTACAAAACATGGAAGATATTTGTTTTAAGCGCAGCCTGTGGAGGCTGCCTAGAAGTCCTAGCCCAGTTAGTCCAGTGAGTATCTTCTTAGTAGGTCTTGACCTGTAATGTTGCTGAAAGGTCACTTAGTTCATGTGAGAGAGGCTTCAGATTTAAAAGACAGTCATTGTCAAACTAGAGACAGATTTAGGACACAGACTACCTTGAATTTGCCCCAGTAACAGTAGTATATTGATATAATTTACTGTTCTGAAGGAAAGAAGTTGCAAATACCATCTCAATATAGAAACACCACTGCTTATAATGCGGTTTTGTAAATAATGTGGACTTCATAGTCCCGTCTTTCTGATATTGGAATCAATGCTCATGCCTTCAAAGCAAAATGTTTCAAACAAAATAACCTCAATTTAAAGTAAATTCATTTCAGTTTTTGAATCTCTTATTAGATGTGAGAAAACATTAACACAGACCAGCATCCAGAATCACAAATAACATTTCACATGCATTCAGACGAGGAAAAGTCTTTGCTCTGTCACCTCTTAGCTGACTAGTATTACAAAGTCATCTAAGTTTATAGCAGCATGTCGGTCCATATACAGCAGGCTATCTATAGACTGGATCTGGGCAGCTGATATTCACCTTATGTAATGTAGAGCTGCATCCCAGTATGGAAATTTACCATTATTGTACCATTTAAATTTGCTTATCAAAGGTGTTAAATCCTACACAATGGAGTCTATTTATTTATTTATGTATTTATTTGTTTATTTACTTTTTTAAAAATTTGAGTGTGTATTATGTTTCATGTCTGTCAGAACAGAACATTTTGTGAAATTGTAAAGATAAACCCTCTGTTTTCATTCCATGTAGGTTTTGTGATTATTAATAATAATAATAATAATAATAATAATAATAATAATAATAATAATAATAATAATAATAATAATAATAATTGTTCTTTCTTTAGCATAGTGTGTGAATCTCATACTCTTGCACCCCTTACATCATGACATGTTAAACAGTATTGTTTAAACAACTCTGAATATTTGAATACTGCACTAAATTACTTGGAGCCTGTATCTGCCTGACACATTAGTGGAAGGTCTTACTCTGCTGCAGTTTGCTTACAGGAGATGACTGAAATCACTTATGTCTTATGAACAAGAGGCAGCTTGTTGTAAGTGGTGAAAAAAAAAACACCAGTCACATGAACATTATAAAATACTGCACATTACAGCATCTTCTGTTGCAGATTTTCAATCCAATTACATACCCCTAAGAATGCATTTCATATATTGATAAATTGTAAATAAATATTTTTATTTTTTCCACAGAGAGTAGATGAGTTTGATGACAAAATGTTGGAGCTAATAACCTAGCTCTGTACGGGATAGAGAGAAAAAAAACTTGTTTTTAAACTCTTCTATTCACAATTAACCTCTGTTTTTAAAACAAATGACAACATGCCTAAACATGTCACAACTTTCTGATATTTTTTAAAATGGTTTGCATCAATTTTTATCTGCATGTACAGCAGTGGAACACATGTAAACTGTGTCAAAGATGTGGACTGAAAACCCCCACCATCAATTCTCAGTTTTTTATTAAGACTAATAAAAAACTGCATTATCTAACATTTCTACAAAGTTTTATTTTCAGATGTCCAGAGTTGCAGGTGTGGTTAAGTGTTTTGGTCATCTCAGCGGATCGCTGAGTGTCTCTGCTTTGGTCACTGGAGGGCAGTGTTGGCCTAGGAGTCAGTGCTGCACTAGCAGGCTAAGCCTTGGTGAGGAAAATGAGCCATGCTGAGTGAAGATGCTGAGTGGTCTTGCACAGGTTTGAATAAGTCAAACTCTTTGAGTCATACTTGGAAGATGAATAAATAAAAGGTTTAAAAGTGACTGTAGTGAATTTAAACTTTAAATTTTATTTAAATTTAAGCTGTTTCTTTACTACATAGTAGTTGTACATACATACAACATGCAACTTGTCATATAATGCTGTTTTACCATACACTTAAACAAAATAAAAAAGTTTTAACATTTGTTACTAAATATACTGATGAATGTTCCCATGAACGTGCCTTGGACTGAAGATTTTTGGAATGTCATTGTCAATGAGATTCTGTTTATAAAATATTTAATTGGTTTTCAGATATTTTTTATTAATATTTACATGATTGTGAATACCATCAGGTAGGTAATACATACTGTTGGCATTGTGAGTCAAAAAAATAAATAAAGTGTTTTTTTTTTTATTGAGGCTTTCTTGTTTCTTATCAGAAACATTCATCCTGGATGTTGTATAGTCATTTGAAGCTGTTTTTTAATTGCAGACAAGAAAGGCAGACCTGAAGCAGTTTATTCACACAAGAAAGGTACAAAGCTCACAGAATGGTGGGGCAGGTAAATGTTAAGTCGAGAGCAGGCAGAAATCAAGAGTCCAAAAAACAGACAAGGTCCAGGAAAACTGAACAAAGATTTAAAATCACTAGGAAAACATGAGGAAAAAGCTGCACTCCTTGTCACAGGAATCAGAGATAAAGCAGTGCAGAGAGAAGGAACACAATAAATACTAAAGCAAAGAAAAGATTAATTAGCTACAGGTGAAACTAATCAGGTAGAAGTAGGCAATCGTACAGCGAGGTAAAACACAAGGTTCACTTGTGTCTCATTGGTGGTAACCAGTGTCTACAGGAAAAAAATCCAGCTCCCATTCTGTTTTTACACAATTCAAAAATAGGCTCAAGGACAAAAACTGTCAGAGACTGATTTATTGTCTCCAAATTTTTTCCCTTTCACAAAAGAGACTTTGTGAACATTTATATGACTTAATGACTTTTTACAGAATTCCTTTGAGCTGAAGAGCTCCTAAAAGCATGGATTCTTGTTGTTGCACTTTTCATAAGTTTTCCATATGAATTTACTCTAACCTTTAGCCTCTTTCATGGAGTGGATACAAAACAAGTCTCATCTCAGTTTCTGTCATTACTTATCACTAATCTCAGTTCTTGAGTAACTTTGTTTATCATGCCTGTATATATTAACATATCTGTGTCTCTTCCAGATGTAATTGATTTCTTTGATGCAAAATTTCAAATTTTCATTAATTTACATGTTTTTTTTTATTAAACTAGGGTTGAATTTTTTCCCTTGATTTAATGACTGAAGATTTGTTACTGGAGACAAATTAAGTAGATAGATAGATAGATAGATAGATAGATAGATAGATAGATAGATAGATAGATAGATGGATAGGTAGATAGATAGATAGATAGATGGATAGGTAGATAGATAGATAGATAGATAGATAGATAGATAGATAGATAGATAGATAGATAGATAGATAGATAGATAGATAGATAGGGATCACATTAATAGCATTAATAATGGCTATTGGTGGTTAAGTAGTGTTTATAGTCTTACTGCAAAACATGCAGTAGAGTTTATAGGTTAGATTAAGAGTTGAGGAATGTCTACATCAGACAAAGAAACAAGCAAACATCATGACAATCATGGAGTATGTCCACTGACCCACTGACCTTAACCTTTACCAAAACACAAAGTCAAAAGTTGGAGGATGGACAATCATTAACCCTTGAAAGCTGTCAACCTAATGACACATGTTAATTATAAACTTTATTAACCATATACTTAGATTTGTTAGTAACTTAATTATCATGTAAAATTATTGATAAATGTTGACAAGAAACATTTTCAACAGTTAAACTATTCAATGCCTTTTATTTTATAAATTGTAAGTTAATGCTTATTATCATTACTACCACTGCCTTCAACATTTTTATGCACTATAGGATGTAGAAGTAGACAGCTTCCTCAGTTAACAAAAACACTCTGTATTTTTTTCTTAACATATTAGGTAACAAATTTGTGTTAATGTAAACTTGTAGAATGTTTTACCCTGCTCTCCTGCTCTCTCTGTGTTTATGTCTTGAGCTTGATTGCAGTCAAAAAGTCAAAAACAAGAGCTTATGGTTGTGACGTCATCATTAAGCGCCTGCAAGAATAGCCTCTGAAAGTTCATTCATGCTGCCAGCACGTCGTACACACCGGTAGGTATGATATGTAGCCAATGTATTCAATTTTCTACTCAAGTCTGTAACTTTTCAGTTTCAATTTGTTAAAATGTAAAAACAAAAGCGTGTTTGTTCGGAAAGTGTACCCCGCTTCTGACGAATAACGTTAATCAGCGTAGCCTATCCAGGAAGTTAGCGTTAGCCAGGCTACC
>JAPZDZ010000006.1:4286163-4300271 GCA_029783805.1 Acanthurus tennentii | reverse complement strand
GAACAGGCAGCAGACTGCCACTTGTCACAGTGCTGACCACTAGAGTCCTCTGGACCACAACACACTGGTGTGCTGACATGATGCTGCCATCCACACTCATACAGGATTAACACACTGGGATTGTGCAACTTGTCTGCATCACCTAAGAACATGCTGCACCGACTAAAGGCTCCTATTTCAGGACTACACACAATGGACACAAACACCTCAATTATCTTCAAGGTCTTCAAATATGAAGTAAAGGAACCCATTTGTTTACCATTAATTGCAATAAAACACAAAACACCCAATGAATAACTAGGACTATGTAAAGCTCTAAGAGCACTGGTTGCACCCCAGGTGGGTGTATGGATTGTGGTGTATCAGCATACACGCTTCCATACGAATCCCAGTTTTAATCCTGTGCTTAAGGGTAAGGGGAGGGGATGAGAGAAAAAAAGGAAGGAAAGAGTCCTGTACTGTGGGGAAAGACAGATTTACCTGATACATGTCCTGCCATTCCAAAGACAAAAGAGGAAAAGCAAGAAATATAATTGACTGCTGTCAGGAATGTCGAACATTTATAACCAATAAGATATGATAATCCTATATTGTTATAGGAAATATGGGGCAGGAAATATATGATGTGAATGAAAACAAAGTGGAAATGAGGATTCCAAATTGTATGGCCAAAAAGCTTTGCCTTGATAAACACCAACTAAAAACTGTTAAGTACAGACAAAATTCAATGACCGGAGAGACCAGGAACACAAAGATACAGAATATAAGAGAGAAAGAGTGATAAAAGTAAATGAAAGGACTCTGTAAAGGAAGAAAAGAGCTTTTGAATGTAAGTGTTTGATCACTCTAGCTGTCCCTGAGGCTTTACCTTAAGGAAGTTCTTGACACGTTCAGGGTCGTAGCAGTTGCTCTCTCTGCAGATCCTCTCCACCTCTTTGATCTGGCCCGTCTTGCAGGCAGCCTGAATGTACTTAAAGTGCACTTCGGGGTCCTGACTGAAGTTCACAATAGAGCCCAAGAAGTAGAACAGACCTGAAAGACAAAGTCATTTATATTAAGCTTCAAGAGATGTGCAAGTCTGCAAGTCCACCTGTGCCATCGCAGCATGACTGATCCACTATTAAGTCTGAAAGGACAGTGACATTACAATTTAGCCTCAATGCAGTTTTTCTATTCCCCAGTTAGCTTACTTAACTTTTTTGCTCCCATTATTCCAGTAAAAGCAGAGGTGTTGAACTAATCCACCTCCAGGCCACTCTGCAAAATCTATTGATTGTTCTGCCTCTGCAATGGCCTACTTGTCTAATTGAAAGTAAGGGAATGTCTATCTAAGTCCATGGACGGGGCTGAGCAGCTGCATAGATTAACTGAAGGACAAGTCAAATAACACTAACATTCAGCCTGGTAACATGGATGTTTAGGTGAATTTTCCTATTATACAAAACATATCCTTAAAATTTCATGGATTGTGTTTGTTGCTCTTTAATACTTCACTTGGTCTTAGAATGAGCAAGCATTACATCAGTGTCCGTCAACCAAAAAAACATAACATCATTTGTGTTGTCTGGATAATTCAAATACTAAATCAAGCAGTATGCAATATAAAACGTTTGGGTATTCACCTTCAAAGCTCTTGAAGGACTCAAAGAGCTCAGTGAGAGCCTGTGTAGTCAGTTGTTCATGGTACTTAGAAGCCACCTGGACACAAATCTGCAGGTTCTGGCGGATGTTGGCAGACAGCATGGCCCTGAGGCACTCCAGAGAGTCCTCCACCGACAGAGAGCCAAAGAAGTTCACCAGCCACTATAGTTGGAGGACAGAACGTTAGAAAATGTAGTCAGCCCTACAATATCTACAATGGAGTTGATGAAAAAATCCACAAGCATGAAAACTGAACAAGAGAGAAAAATGGGCCAAGTTTTTCACTTAATTTCACTCAGTTGGTAACTAAAGCTAACCTCTGGGTTGAGCAGGTGTGTGTGCACCACAGCGCGCTTGATATCATACAGGTCTGTGTAGTGCTCCAGCGCCCTTTGCAGGAGTCCGGCCTTCTCACACAGCTGGGCAATGTGGGCACGATCGTAGTTGGTGAACATCTGGTTGCCCAGGATAGCATCAGCAACCTGCACTCAGGACACGAAGCAATAGAAAAGTTAGAAATAAAATACATCCTAGCTGGATTCCTTAGACTCCTTTTAGTAAAGTAAGCGTAGATATGTTCACCTGTGGAGCATGCATGAGGTTCATCTCAAGCAGGCGAGTCTGCAGTGGCCCTTCTGAGGGTCTGTTGTTCTTCAGGGCATCCAGGAGGAATGATGTACACTGCTGGATCAGGTTGTACTCCATGAATACATCGACAATCTGAGAAGACAGACAGACACTCAGGTGAGACCCTAAATACCAGAGGAGGAGAGACCATGCTTGTACGTTCTGCTAAAGCCCTGACAAGACTGCTTTTTATTAGAACTTTTCTTTAAAAGGTAAGTTGTACTACACAGCAGTCAACAGTACAAAATTTGTCCCTCCAACATTAGTATAACACTCCTGCCAGAGTCTCCTGAAGTTCTGCACCACTGACAGGATTAAACTTTAGAGATGCAAAATGATCATTTATGTGTCTTTAAGGCGTTTTAAGACCATTTTCAATAAAATTTAAAAGCTGGCTCAACATGACACATTTCCTTCCCCAAATATTGACCAAGAAAAAAGCCTCTGATGCAATGTGTTTTATTCTTACAACTCTAGTTTCCTGCCAGTACAGCACTTTTAGGCAACACCAAAAGCTGCATCAGCAGTTTTCATGTGCAGTGAAGAGTGTCTGCAGTGGCAGGAAGCAAAGGAAGTGGACTTCCTTTATACTACAGGATAGCTGAGGTTCACAGATGTTTGCGTGTGTGACTCAGTCAAACACTTTGTCCTGTTTCAAGGAAAGTTTGGCTCGATTTGTTAACAGCAGACTTGAATGCATGTCGGTTACAAAGCTTATTTTATTTAGAAAGGCATAGCACAAACTCAGCAATACAACCCAGAGTAGACTTTTAAACTCCAATAATAATAATTTACCCCGGTCACTTCAATCAGAGTAAAACACAACATATAAATGATATCACAGCAGAAAACCAAACTTTACTTGTTCTCTAAAGTAGTTGTTCTCCTTTCTAAAAATTCATGTATTCTCATCAGAAACCCCTCCTCTCTCTTTTACCTGAGTGATGTCGGCCAGTGGCTCCTCATCCTGGACCAGCATCTGAGCAAACTGCAGGCCTTGTTCTGGATTGATCCGCATCACGTTCCTGAGCAGGAAGATCCAGTCTGGGGTGTAGCCCACCTAGAAATAAAAAAAAATCATTCAAAACAACATCAAGTACAAAAGCATGAAATCTACATTGCATCTAGTTACAGGGCAATTGCTTTATCAGTTAATTTAGATAAAAAGTCCAAAAAGTTTATAAATTTCATGGAAAATCAAGTCTTAGTTAAAGAACGAAACAATGTTTTTTGCAAGTGAATTAAATGGAACTAAAGCCTTGCATTAGGCATCAGACAAGGCTTCTTGGTTTGAATTTTATTTTTCCAGTGTTGTGTCTACTCCTTTCTTGGCCAAACATTTCATTATTACAGAAAAAACACATCTCTAAGAGTTCAAATCTCAGACAGACGTACCTTCTTGGCATAGAGGACAATCTTGGGGAACTGACCAGTCTCTGCAAAGCACTGGATGACTTTGTTGGGCACGTTGGCCCTCAGGTAGACACTGAGAGCCAGGGTGGGATCCACTGCCTTCACCAGGTCACCCAGTTCCTCTGAACACTCCAACTGAGACACAGGACAAGGAGCATTGGCGTCTGACACAATTCAGCAATTCCAATTCAGAAAGCATTCAGTGTTATTGTTTTGTGTTTTCCTCTTTGCTTTTTTTCTCTATTTCTCTTTAGATTTTTTCTTCTCCTAACATTGAGGCAGCTAAGAAACATCTAACGTACATTTTTTAGGGAAAACGTCACACATTCCTTGAACAAAAGATGTTCTCACATGATTGAAGATAATGGGCGAGTCATATAAACAAACAGGCAGCACAGGAAGAGCTGTTTCCTGCACATGGAAGCTTAGATGGAAATCTACAATACCTTGTCTTCCTTCAGCCACTTCTCCAGGAGCTGCTTTCGTCCCTGCTGGAGGACGGGCCTGCAGAGCTCCAAGGACTCAAACTTGTTGAGCTGCCCCTGGTCCAGAAGGATACCAAAGTACTGCAGCAAGGGGGAGGTCTGGCCTGGCTGATTCGGAACACCCTGGAAGCGACGGATGGTGTCTGGGGTTCGCAGGATACCCTGAGAAAGGAAAAGGTTAGCTGAATGTGAGAGGGGAGCTAAATGAACAAAGTAATGCAAAACAAGTGTGTAGAATAAAATACAATCCAATACAGCAGCCTTTTACTTAATACAAACATGAGAAACATGCATGTTCAGATGATGTGAGAGAGCTGTTGACTGACTCCCTGCTAATAGGATGAGTACCTTTGGTGCATTGGCAGCGACCTTGGCAGCCTCAGAGTAGTTACCAGCAGCAAACAGGTTATTGAACTTGCGTGCAAAAAGTTCTTCAGCGCCGGCAAGGTTGTTGCGCACAGCCAAGCGCAGAGCCAGATCTGGATTCTGGAGCACGTTGGTGATGTAAGGGATGATGTTTTCCTCTTCTACACAGACTGACAGTACCTGTGTTAAACGGAAGAATAAAGAAAGATGCATTAGAGCAAATTACACATCAGATACAGTGTAACACTTAACCACAGTGACAGAGTTTATCTTGTTTTTAAGCTTTTTGTTTCTTTAAATCTCCAGAAAAATACCACACTTCTGAACTGTATTCTACTTTCTTGTTGTCAGTTCCATATCATCTTGGATAGCACTCTGGTGAAAGAGTTCTCGATTTTTAAAAGCATGATTACAAGGAGTGTTACAACTATGTAAGACAACCTGCAATAAATCAACTGCCAGTAATATGCTGTTCACTCATAAACATTTCCTATTTATGTGCTTCTGTCATAGATGAAGCATCCAGCCTATTGAAGTCAAATGAGCTACCCTCCAAGCCCCACCCCCGCAATGTTTAGTGTAGCTTTGACTTTTAGATTTAGACCATTAAATCAACCAGATTTATACTGGGTGCAACTGGGACTGGATTTGACAGTTTTTTATTTTGATTTATTTTTATCTTAGATGCATCTAAAAGTGGCAAAGGCAGTATGAGCTGAATGTTACTGTGGGCAACAACATTAAACTCAATTAAATGCTGTGTTGCCTTGGGTTGTGGCTGCTGAATGCAAGTACATTTGTGGGTCAGTGTAACGCACCGCTTTTGTGAGCAGTCTGGATCAGAGTCTGAAGAAAGGAAAATGAGTTGAATGAAAGGAGCAGGATGAAGGAAAGGGGAGGGGGGCGAAGGAGAAAGACAGCCTGTGTTGGCCCCTCTACAAACAAGCCCAGCAGGTCAGTGCCCCCGCTTTTGACATGGGTGACTAGACTTCATTCTTCCTGCCACTAAAGCAGAGTCGCCTTCTCACTACAACATGGGTGGACTAATTGGAGGTAGCTGAAATAATAAGTAGATAGAAAGAGGGAGTAAAATAGGTCTATCAGTGGCGATTCTGTGTTTTGCTCAGTATGTAGGTGTGGTGAGGGGGGAGGAAACAGCATCTGAAAGAAATGTAGAGGCTAAAAATAACATCAGGAATGGTAACAAACAGGGTCATGGGAGTGAAATATGCCACATTACAGTAATCCTTTGGACAAGTAGGCTGAATTTTCAGCAAACTTTAGCAACATCCACTGAAATACAATTTAAGTACAATGATCCAAGACTAATGGAAAAAAAGGAACTTTGCCAGAACAACTAGAGGGCATCAAGCTTCAGATGACACATGAGCTGTTGTATCAAGTGATGTTCTGGCTCAGACACAAACACAGCATAGTAAAACAGACATCACAGGTCTCTGTCTTGCTGATGACGTGGCAGATAAGGTGGAGGTTGTGATTGGATAAAAGAACTGGCACTAAGAGGATTGAGAGCACCAGGCTGTGCCTCCCACTTCACATCATGTGCTGAAAGTTGGTGGGCCCTGTTTTCCCTCTGTCTCTGTTGCTTTCTCTCCTTTCTTTCCCAACTCTGTCCATGTCTGGTGTATGTGCAGCAGTTCTGTGCTACATCGTTGTGTCAGTTCAAGCCAGGTCTGGCACGGAACTACTGCCAAATCTGACTCACAGTATTAGAGATCAGGCCCTGCTAAGTCCACAGCTTCCAACAAAAACTTGATGACAACTAATAGGACCAGTTTAGGCAGTGTAAAGGCAATAATACTGGAGATATCAGGCACTAACTTGTCAAGTTTGGAAGGTTTATGTTCACATTGCTACCTTTTTTTCATGTCCACACATGGCACCTTGCCTTAGAACTAGTTTGTAGCAGTATTGGTTTTTTTATAACCAAGGTGGTGAGACAGTTTACCCTAAGGTTAATCACCATTTAGTTCTCCAATATCTTTTTCGTCCATGCACTGGATGGTCACTGAAAGAAAGAGTGTCTGAACCATATTTTTTCCTTTTTTGCTTAGCATTTACTTTAACCCAAGCACTGTAATACTACATTACAATTATTAACTACAATGTGACTTCAACACAGAACTGACTGTATCATCCTGAAATAATTCTGTGCAAAACAAACAGTCATTCTTTTTTTATTTACTGTTGTGATTGTCCAGCCCCACCAGACATAAAATCTTTCCACTGTCTTAAATATAAAGTTG
Organism: Acanthurus tennentii; assembly: GCA_029783805.1. Classification (NCBI taxonomy): domain Eukaryota; kingdom Metazoa; phylum Chordata; class Actinopteri; order Acanthuriformes; family Acanthuridae; genus Acanthurus; species Acanthurus tennentii. The sequence continues at coordinate 4,293,472 of JAPZDZ010000006.1, read as the reverse complement.
TTTTTGATTTTCCATTCAAAGTGAACCTTTCCTTTATGTAAGTCTTTATGTTGCTTGTTGACCAAAGACAGCAGTGGATTTCAAAGAAATTTATGGTGAAGCATTATAGTTATGTATTATTCAGTATCAAGTTACCAGTATTGTTGGTAACCAACCCACTCCACTGGAGGCACTGAGAAGCATAGACAGTGGCCTATTATCTCTCAGATCTCTGCCTCTGTGTATGTGTTTGTGTGTGAGGGGTACACACACATACGCACTTCACTGCTCCGGTATACAGCAAGATCCGTCACTGCCTCAGATCAACTTTCCTCTCCTCACTCAATTATTCATATGGTGTGTGGCCTGGCTGGAACATTATTCATCAGCTGGCTGGATCCAGTTCTCCTCTCTGGTTCATCTTTACAAGAGCAGTAAGACACAACCCTCTCCCCTCTCTCTGTGTGAAACACTACACCTTGGATTATTTATAATGACTCCTGGCAAAGTCTGAGCTTGTCTGATGACGACAGACGGACAAGGAGTTGTTGTTATTACCGCCTGCAACAGCTGAAGCTGATGTTATGCTTACATTCACTGACCTTTGTCAGATTTGCTGGGCTGATTGCTGACAACATAAGGGGTAAATAAAACAGACCGGAATCTGCTGTGGCTATGAGATGCAAGTTAGGAAGGATATTTAGTTGCATTGGAAAAATTCATTTTGACATTACAAAGACTGAGCAGCCATGCTACACATACAGCTTATTTACATCCAGCTTGATTTCCTTCAAGCACTAGCTGACATTCTTACCTGTCCCTTCCTGTTGACCCCAATGATGCCTGAGGTGGCCTCATGTTGAGCAGTAACAAAGATGGTCTCTCCACTGATGCGGTTCATGTAGATGCAGGTCCCTGTCTCCAAGTCATACAGGTGAATATAGCCATATTTGGTAATAAGGAAAACCACGTCTTGCTTGGAGCTTATCTGTAAAAAAAAAAGAAAAAGAAAAAAAAGATGAAATATTTTGTCTGTAAATCTGATTAAGTTAAGAAAAAAAAAACTGGTTTCACTTTGGATGTTGGGCCCAGCCAAAGTAAAATTCTTTTATTAAATTATTTTCAAAATAAGGTAAAAAAGAAAACAACAACAAATTTTAAATATTATTAGACTGTTTGAAGTAAAATTTGCTGTCTATGAGAGCGACATACTGGTTAATTCAGCTTGCGTTCAGGTAGAGGGCATTCTTAAAATTTGCTATCAGCTTTATCTATTGCAAGCTCTATTGGCCTATCAATCAATTAATCTGATAAAAACAGAAGACATTCATGGATTGAGCTGTGCTGATTAGATATTTACAGACATTTATGCATTTGAGAAGCAGTGAGTTAAATAATGAGGGTTCCATACAATAGATGGGGATATGGCTACGCTACATAGGGTTGTGTCTTTTTAATTCAAATCAATGACACATTGGTTCAGATTTGCTCAAACTTGATGTTTTGAAAAAGTGACATTCCTGGTCTGAGCCAGGGCCACACCTGCATGGCCACAGGGAAGTCGTTCTGGGCCTCTGGAGGGAAGAACACATCCACTGCTTTCTTTGGAAATGGCTGGTTGCCAGTTGGTGGGGTTCCCACTTCAATGATGTGCAACTGCGCCAATAAAAGAGAAAACACAAGTGAGAGACACACTCAGGGAGGATTTGCAACAAGAATGCTAATGATATTGAAATTGGTTTCCCTAAATATGTTATTAACACCACTCACCTTTCCTCCTGCCTGGCCTCTGACAGCGAAGCAGAACAAAGTGGACTCCTCTGAATTCCCCTCCATCTTAAACTGGGCGAAGCTGGCGGCGTGGCCTTCAATGGGCTGAGAAACCTTTCTGTCAACAGAGTAGAGCTGCATCGCTCCCACCACTCGATTTTGCTGAAATAAAGAATGATAATACAAATTACACAGAGCTGCGGTTTATCTTAAGGCTGCTCTGAATGCAAACACGCTAAATCTTCTGTGATGAAGACGTGTTTCAAATGTTAAATTCACTTAATGTGTTTGATAGCAAACTGAGAGGACATAATTACCTGAGCTGAGATGCCAATGAGCAGGAGCCATTTCTGCTTGGCATCAGTGCGGTAGTTTATGATCTGGCAGCCTGCCAAGCTGGAGTGACGGTCAAAGATTTTTACAGGCTGTGAGTCACCTTCCATGCTCCAGTGGTAGACGGCATTGTCAGTCACAAGTGCAACTGTGTTAAGGGAGATCCACTTCCAGAAGGTAACATCGTCCGTCATGGTGTGAGCCTTCATCTTGCTCTTCATCTCAATGTTAAAGATCTGCAGGGTTTTGGCAGCTAAAGAGGGGAGAAAGGGGGCAGGAGCCAGGCCCCAGAAGACTGTTAAGGTATCTGACTGAAGTGAGTCTGCACATGCACTTACATTCATAGGAAAAGATACGCACCAAATTTCAACAGAAAAGGGAGATTTTAATTTGAAATATTGGTAGTCATGGCAGAGATTTCATCAAGCAACAATACCATGACTGACAGAAAGTGAAAGCCATACATGCTGTAATCAGAAACTGCATCGTATGTGAAACGTAGCGGAAAAACTAGAATAATAAAATGAAGGAAGTGACTTAAATTTGTGCCTCCAGAGAGGATACAGTAAGTGTCATTTATGTGCACTTAACACGAGTGTATTTCTCTGTTCTTCACTTTTCAAGTATAATCTGAATCGATATGCCAATAAGAAAATAACTAGAGAGGCGCAGAATGCCAGATGCATGTAGTGTTATAAGTAAACGGACAAGTGAAGAGTAAGAGGAAAAGTTATTTTTCATGTGCAATAACTTCAATGATCCAGTGAGCTCAATTAACAGACAATATTCGTCCCATGTGCTCATAATCTGTGAGAGTGTGAATGACTGAATACATGAATACTAAACACATGAATTTTACTAAACTGACCTGGAGAGATTTTTAATTATAGTACCAAGTGTATGTAATGTATAGTTATGTTCCACTACATAGCCCACCCAATCAAATGAACAGCCCTCATAGAGAGAAACAAAGCAGACAGAGGGTGAAAGCAAGAAACAACTCACAAAAAAGGCAAACACACCTGCATCTGTGTTAAATATATAGTGAAATACAACAGTTAAACAGATACGTAGAGACACAATTACGAGATATGGTAAACCAATTAAGAGTTGCAGGAAATTTCTAATACTTGTTATTGTTGAGGTGATAGTTGAGGTTTAATTTATTTTTGTCCTGATAAGAGAGCAGAAACTAAATGTTCAAAAAAGGTTCACTCACCTGTATTTTTTGTTTATTAGTTTGGGTTAATTAAGTGAGCTAAAGCTTTATTAAGAAGCAGTGTGACTTCCTTGTTTGCTCATTATTTAGTACTTATTTTCAAAGTAAGAAAAGAAAGACCAATGCGTTAGCACAACCATCAAGATCACTTTGCCATCACTGAACCATGGGATCAGAATTCAATAAGCAGTATGGTGAATGGCCCACTTGCAGCAGCCAAATTTCAAAGAGCAAGCAAAAAAGAATATTAATGAATCACGATAAGCTGTCGGAGGTGCGTGCGCATTGGGTCCGTCCTTCAGACATGGTTACATGAAAAGATTAAAGCTCAACACTGGGTCACATGACATGGTCGGCTGAGACTTATCATTATGGTTGACTTAGCGGGGACGACAGTGGGGGTAGAAAGAGAGAGGAAGGGTCGAAGATGACCCTATGCTGTATGATTACTGAGAAACAAACAGGTAATACAACTTAACAAAAAAATAATGCTCAGTTGTACTTTCTTTTAGTTTTTTCTAGTTTGTTTTTTTAAAGGAAAGCCTTTCTGGGCTGTCTGAAACAATAAGGATGCGCATTACTGCAAACTGTGTGATCAGTGTCTTCTTCTTTGCAACATTAAGGCAACAACTTTGACATGTATTTTAAAAATACTAAAAAAAACTATTTGCTCCTCCTAAAAAGGTAGCATAATGAACACGTTTGTGTGTCACATGTTTGCCAGCACTAAGCAAGACAGAGCTCTTCAAATGTTCAGCAAATTATTTTATTACTGCACATTTTACCTTGTCATCAGAAAGGAGGACAGTCACCAGAGGAAGTTTGTTTAAATTTAACAAACAAATTTAAAGGGAGAACCACAATCTAACACACAAAAAGGGTTTTTTCTTCAACCATCAACACTCCAGTATCAGTGCAACAAAAATAATGGTTTGTACTAGCAATACTTTCAAGCCTGGTTTATGTTCACACAACTTAACAAGTTAAATAAACTAGGTTTAATCATTTCTAATGTCAATGAAGTCATTTTCAATGACACTTGAAGTTTGAAGGCCTTACACATTTCACAGCATGAAGCTGTGACCCAAAGGTTAGCCATAAATCTTAAGCCATGTATATGTTTTTTTTAGTAGATGGATGGTGACAGGGTCAAGAGCTGAACACAGAGAAATGGACAGACAAAGCTGCTGTGGTCTTCAAACCACTTTCACAGGCTTTTGGCCCCGATGACTTCTCATCAGGGACTACTGTTTCTTTAAAACTTGAAATGAATTCAATTCAGCTATCAGATGTCTTACACAGGTAATAAGTTGGCATTATTAAGTACAAAGTCACTGATAATTGGAGCAACAGTTTTTTGGTGTAGAGAACCATGAGGCCAAAGAGGCTAAATGAATGAAAATTAATTTTTAAAAATTAAACACAGCTGGAAAATAAGTGAAACTATTGGTTTGTGCAATTATCACATCACATGTGTGGAATAAGACATGGATTTCAAATGAAACTTGAGAAGAAATGTGAATTAAAATGAAATCATTTTACCCACAGTATTATCACATGTAAAACAGGTCCTAAATCACTTATACATGTAATAAAAATAATGGAATGCCAGCAAGCTGTAAGTCTGTGAAAGCTAAATCCCGTTTATGAAGAAATAGTTTTAATGGGCCTGATGTGGAAGAAGGTCATAATAAATATCCATAAATGAGAAAACAAAAAATAAAAGAATAGGCCATCAATTTAAGTAGGCCCTCACTCCCAATGGAACACAATAGTGGGCAGGTTCATGTGTGCCGTCACCTATAGATGTTTATCTATACATAATAATTTAGCATATATGCATTTTTATTTTATATTATAGAGAGGACATGACTGATTACTTTAATGAATGATAATAATACTATAAATTCTCTCTTGAAAACAGGATTTTACTTTCACAACAAAGTAGTTAAATTTCAACTCACCGTCTGCAAACACATAAGAAAGCAGTAAGGAAAATAAAAAAGAGACAAAACAAAAACAAAGACAAAAACAAAAACAACAAAAAAGTCAAAGCAATCATGGATGCTGGACGAAAAGAATTAAAATATGCTACTTTGAATAACTACAGGACAAAAAAACTTCTACACAGCGAAAAACTAAAGTAGCTGGATGTGCATGAACATAAATAGATGAAATAATTTATAAATATTCTTAATTATTAAAAGGATAATATCTCTATATTGAACAAACATGCTGAACTGAATGCTGCACATACAGCACTTAGGTAAAATTACATAGTTCCTTTGTTCTTTTCTCTGGCAATTTTAACACTAACTTGGGGAAATGCAGCCTCTGCAGTACCAAAATGGTCTTACCTTTCAGTGCAATGACCTTGCTGGCTGGATTCATGATGGCGCTGTCTGCTGAGATGGGCCTGCGGATAGGTGTATTGGGGTCTGCCAAGTCAATGATTACCACCTGAGTCTGCTCGCCCACCTTCTCCCGGATACAGATGAACTTATCCGACTCCATGGTTAGGGTGCTGAAGCCTATGTTGGCCGGATTGATCCCTAAGTTTTGGAGCTAAGAGGCAAAAGACAAAAGTGGGCTGCCTGTTAGGTTGAACAGACAAAGACTGCAAGAGCTAACAGCTAAATGAAATCTTACAGTCAACTAAAATCATAAATAATTGAATAAAACATACTTTGCGTCCCATCACTGAGCAATGAAGATTAATGAACATGAATGAAAAAAAGTTCATTTTCATTTTCAATTTCAATTTTAATTTCTTTGTGCTGACCAAAACAACAACAATAACAGTGTCCAATAAGAAGGCTTAGACTCTCAGCTCAGCTGCTGAGGGCTACCACAGCCAGCCGATGAGGTCACTGTGCCTGAAACTGAGCAGCAGTTCTTTGGATACACAGAGCTGTGGAGTGCATGCAACAGTAAGAGTGCTGGACTGGGTGGAGGGCTAATCCAAAGCCAAGTTCTCAGAGCACTAGAACACACAGGAAACCTCAGTCATATTACACAACTCTGTAGTCTCACTGTAATCTGACAAGAAGCAGCTTATTAATGTCCAATTTCTTGCAATGTATTGCATAAGGTTAAGATGCAGTTTGTCCTGACTAGCACTCTGGCTACAACAAGACAATTCTTCCATAACACATCCCCACCACTAATAGTCTAAAAACTACAAGTCCCACATTCCATAAGCCGCAATGCCCCAATCACAGTAGTTTTCTGTGATGATACAACTAGTATCAAGTGAAAAAAAGGTGAACTGCATTGAAAAAAAGAATGATCTACTGCATTGACCCAACATCAAACCACTTGCCTCTCAGTCTGGCCATTCACTGAAGCTGACAGCAGTGCACTAGCTGGACTAATTGTGCTTCGTGTTTCTTTTTGCTGGTATTTTTGCAAAGGCTACCTGGTTGCGGTGACTCCAAGGGGTCATGAAGTATAAAACTCGGCTCCTTTGTAGGGTTGACTGTATTACAACTAAAATTATTATCTTGCACTCAGAGCAGCAACCTTTTAAGTACTATTTTGAAAAAAGGAGTTAAATCCTCCTTTGTGGATTGCTGGCTGACTTGAAAGTGTGCCATATGCTACTACATTAATGAGTTACACCTGTTACATGCATGCATGCACCAACACTTAAACACAAAACTGTCCCTTGGACATTTTTACACTATCCTTCTACATTTATTTTGTGTGCTCATGAATTGTTTCATTTAGGAAGACATGTGCTCCTCAAGGAAAAAAGTTAGCCTGACATCCAACAAGAGCAAGCAACAAGAACAAGACCACAGTATAGTAGTGTTGTCTCAGTTTCTCTGACTAACTGGTGTCCCAGCAGAGCGAACATCAAATGGGAAATTAATAGGTTTGACTTGCATAATAGCAGAAGTCTGAGGTTGTAGGTGATAAGTTTTACAGAACAGAAAAGCAGCAATCTTTGCACCCCAACATACTGCTAAGGGTGGAAACAAAGCATCCTGCACTCCATGCACAAAA
>JAPZDZ010000006.1:4207643-4221192 GCA_029783805.1 Acanthurus tennentii | reverse complement strand
CAGTATCAAATGTTGCTCTGAACTCTGTAAATTGTTTATGAGCCAAACTTGAATATAAAACATCAAACGCCAGCGTGAAATTGAGATAATTAGACTGGTGAATGCTTTGATATGTGCAAGATTGGCCTGCCTTCTCACAGCTTAACTATTATTGTGCTGGAGACTATAGAGGGGAGGTCTGATTGGTCTGGCAGGCGAGTTAACTCTCATCAAACTGACTTGAAGTGGTTTTTGGCTGTGACGATGCAAAAATCATGACTGAGCTCTGCTGAGATGACACTGCTATAGATCTATCTGACCGGGTTGGATACATGAGGCCAAAGACACACAAGTGTAAAGAAAGTGCTGCTTGACTTCCTCCTTTACAAGTCATTATTCATTTATGAAGGAGATATGAAAGTTCAAGGCCCTTTCTGAATGCACTGTAAGCTATAGGACCATCAGAGCTGTACACTGTGTGTGCATTTTTATGTGTGTGTGGTCTGTGACCGCTGCCCTGCCCGGCACCGCTTAGCATTGCTGACTGAGGATACAAGGCTTTTGCTGAATGATAAGAGCGCACAGAAGGAAAGAATGAGCCCGCAGCTGTATAAACACTTTAACAGTTAAAGTTTGAACAGCAGTGACTAAATCAGTTTTGCCTCATGATGTGAATTTCCTCCCAAAGTAATATTGGAAAGTAGTTACTGAATAAATGAGTGTGAAGCTGCGCTGTCAGAGCTCATGCTCATCTTCTGACAGCCCCCAGCTTGGGGATGTCCTCTAGTTATCATGCGGTGTGGGGTGAATCTGGTCAGCAGAGGCCGGCTCCTCCTGCAGAGGAAGTTAATTGGATCCCAGTATATCTGATCTCCGTCTGGGATTGCATCACCCGAGATTAATAGCTTGAGATGTGTAACAGCTTAGGCGATTACTGCTTCACTTCATCCTCATTTATTCAGCAGTCGTGCTTCTTTTCTCCTCTCCCCTAAATTCCTCTCCCTCACTTCCACTCCTTGTCAGAGCCCAACACTTTTTCTGTTATCTCAATATTCCACTTAATCAAACACAGCCCCTTACAATAGCACTTTACACTGTTTTTTCACCTGTGTTTCAGCATGTTGGACCTCTGGGAACAGTAATCAGAGTGAGTGTGAAGGCGGAACACATGCTATGAGAGAGCGGCTGAACTGTGAACTGTATTGATCTGTGATTCAGACCTAAGAAAGGAAAAATACTGCCAGTAACTGATTGGATTATCCTCCGACACAAATGTTAAAAATCAATCAGAGAATCTCAGTTGTTCACTTCAGAACAGAAGTGATCAGTTCTCAGACGTTCTCAACTCTGACCCCATGTAGCTATAATCACTGTTCTCTATAATTAGCCTCTTTTGACAGCAGCGGGAAAATACTTTAGCTGCTGTGTTAGACAGAGATCTGTGAAACCCTCAGGCAGAGAGCATAAACTGCCACTGAAACCTGATATGTGTGGCAGCCGTGTGGGAGCCTTTCATGTCACCTGCCATTAGCTGTGCATGCTAATGTCGTCCTGTCAGTAGTAATGACATGGCAGTGCTAAATGTACAAAACCATGCTGGCAGTTTTGCATATTACAGTCCATTAACTACCCACTGTGTCTACTTAATATTTCGGGAGACTAATATTTCCAGAGCTTACTATAACTTTTTAGATCGATTTCCTGCCTTCATGATAGGTGTTGCCTCCCATTTATCATTGTATTATGCAAATCAACTTGCAGAGTTTTTGATGTTGCTTGTGACAGGTGCTCAATCATAATGTTACTTTCTTAAGGTTTTAAGTTCTTTGGGGATAAAGGAAGTGTTGGAGACAATTTCCTCGTTGGAACATTCAAGGACACTTGAAGATTTGAAATGTGTCTTGTGGCAGATGAACATTATCTAGGGAAAAGCAAGAAACAACAAGCTGCGCATAAACCTTTTCACAACATCTGTAAATGCTTATTTTTTAATCTCCTGAGACAGAATTCACAGCCACACACAGAACTTGTATTCTGATTTATTACTTACTGCTTTGATTTTTGGTCTGTCCTCTGTCTGTTTTTATCTCTAATTCTTTTTTCTCAAAATGATTCATATTGGGTGGGGCTTCAACTGCATTTCAAAGTCCAAGTGCATATTGTGATACAAAACAACACCTCACAATAAGACAATAATGCTTGACTTTGCACCTTGAATAAAATGCTTTTCATCAGCCGAAGCTTAAATGAGTGATACCAAAGGAACCTTGAATGTACAAAGGAGGAGCATTTTTATTGTGGTCATAACTGACTTATGATGGATAATACAGACAGAGCACATAAATGTGTTTGAGATGAAACATGTTTTTATCTTAGAGTTAAATAACGGTTGTCTAGAGGGTAAAATATATCTAGAAACATCAATTGAAAATGGTCACCAGTGATAAAAAAACATTTCCATAGTTTAAGGGAGGACAGGGAGACCTCTCCCTGCAGTAATTGCACCTTTATAGACGTTCTCCACCATATTAACTTTTGCCTTCAAATACCGCAGGGAGCAGAAACTGACAAATCATCCTGCTACCTGAACTGAACTCTAACTGTTCTGTAGGAAATCCTGCACACCTCAGTTTCCTTGTTTTCTGTCCAATTAAATCAGAAAAACCTCAGATTAGAGCACTAATGAGGAAACATATAATCAAATCATTGTTAACAGATCTTTTTCCTTGAAATAACAAGAATTAAACAGACTTCTATTTTCTATCACAGCTTCAGCCAAATAAAAAACAACTGATTTTTTTCGCCGAGTTCCTGCTCTTTTTCTGCCCTTCTCCATTTCTCACTGAAGAGACTCACTGAGGGGATGATGATATACCCCGAAGTCCACACAATAACGACCCATGTTTTTTACACTTTGATACACACATACAGTGTTTCTGACGAATGTTTAGAGGACAAATGAACCCAGACAGGGTGAGGATTAGAAAGCGGAAAAACCTTGACATTTTGGCTGAACACGATAACCTTTGCAAATAAGTCACAACAGATTCCTTGTCCTTCTAATCATTCAGTCAGAATTTAATCTTGTTTTTCTTTACTGGCAAGCAAAGCAGCTCCCTATTGTTCTACAGTGCAGAGTTGACTGGCTTGCTGCCAGTTATTGTTTTTCTCCTTGCTCAGTTAATAATTAGAGAGGTTTTGCACCATGTGTGTGAGCCTGATAAAGGCAGGAAGTTAGCAAAGGTCTTGATAAGATGTCATGTATTTGGTCAACAGACCACCACTCCAAGAATGCTCTTACTCTCCCTGAGCACAATGGGAAGGGAAACGGATCATAGATCAATCATTGTGTATCATATGTGTATCACATCCAGTGTTTACACTGTCATAAAGCTTTTGATAGTTTCAGGTCAGGGTGTTTTTAAGTCCTAAAACATCTTGTTTTTAGATCCCTGTGCCTCCTAATGAAAGAGGCTTTACAAAATGCTTTCCAGGTAATGAGAAAAGAACCCTATGAATGTTAATGTCCCAAGACTGTCTCCCTGTTATCAACCACTTAAATTGCTTGCAGAACTGCTGATGTGAAAAGCACTATGGTGTTAAAGCATCTTTAGGAGAAAAGGCAATTTACCTGGTCATACCTTGACTGAGGAGGGCGGTCGTGTCAGCTGGCTCAACCTGAGGAAAGAGGATTAGCTTTAGAAATTAAGGAGGCACACAAAATATCAAACAGACCTTCTTAAACCAATTTCAACACTTGTTATTCTCTTTTTATTCTTGTTGTTCCGCCAATCTTTCCCCACAGCTAACATCACTCTCTGCTTCTGTGATCCTCCGGGCTGCCATGCTCAGCCTGTCTTGAGCCACGCTGAATCTGTGCTCTCAAAGCACTCTGGCATGGCAGATGAGACAGTTCTGCTCTCACACATCACTAAGTGTGAATATGGATTGGGTGAATTTGTGGAGGGGAGGGGGGGGGCGGGCATGCACTGAACCTAAGCTATAAATGGCAGTCGTGCAGCCAAAAAAAGCTAACAACCTAGAAATAATAAAGCACTCTTTGAGGCTGGAAATAGAAAGGCGCGCTCCAGTGAGTAACTCGTTCGGCTCCGTGGCTTTTATAAATAGTGGTGTGTATCTGAGGACACGTTGAGAGCAGCTAAGCGCTCTGTAAAGTCAGGGGGAATTTTTAAATTGGGGGGCTTTATAGCATGAATGGAATTTATAAATATCACAGTCATGAAACAGCCTTAGTTCTACAAAGTTGTGAATGCTGTCATCTTTCCTGGCCCCTGAGGTGCTGTTTGCAGCTTGTTACATAAGAGCTGCTGCTGCTCAAGTTTGAAGTTTTTATTCTGTGGGATGTTTAATACAAAACTGTACAAGTCTGTGGGGTCTTTTGTATATTCTGTGAGTTGTGCAAGGGATTGTTTGCTGCATATATCTATGTAATCTGACAGCTAGTGTATGATTAACTCATCTATGGGTTAGGCATGAAGGCAAAGGTGGAAGTAAACAAGTTGAAATCATCTGACAGGACTGCGATTAGGAGATGCAGATGCAAATATGTCAAAGTAAAAGAATGTGAATAGGAGGTTTCATATTCAAAACTAATCAAAGTGTTTTCTCTGTGTAATGTCCTGACATGAAATGTAATAAATGTGAATTTATTAACATTTACAACCGCAAATGTTTTTTTATTTCTATGCATTAATGTCTTATTAACATTTTTCATGTCGTACATTTGGTTAACGCTTATGAAGAAGCTATTAACATTTCTTATTTTACACTTTATGTTGTTAACGTATTATCAATGAATTACTTTTTTGTTACTGCAGACTTACCATGTATTAATGATTAAATAACATTTAGAACTGCCAACATGACATTCTTCATCCCATATCAATGACTCATACACATTTACATCTGCAGACTTGTTTGCTTTGCAAAAGGTGAAAAAAACAAGCCTTTATAAATGGCTTAATGACTTGACTTTATAAAAGACTGAATTTTTAAAACCTGCAGCCAAAAAGTTGTTCTAATTAGTGGCTTGGAAGTGATGAATAGTGCATAACTAACTGATCAATTAATAATCAATAAAGTGGATAGCTAAAACATATAAATCCTTTACAAACCTCTCAGAGAGTGGTATCAGATGTTTAGAGAATGTATCAGCTTTGAAATGAAGTAGTTTGATCTTGTAGTGCATCTATGCTAGGGATCATATTTGTGTAAAAGGATCAACGTGACGGTGCCTCCAGGTTTCTGTTTCATATCTGAGACTTTTTCATCTCCATCTGGTGATTTATTAGCTTTGCCCTGCAGCATGTAGTGTGAAAGTCAAAGAGTTGCGGCTAGATATAGTTTGAGTGAACATGTGCCATCTGCCCTCACTGTGTAATGATGTGGTCAGATAGCTTGAACCACATATCGGACCACAAACTAGTATCTGTTTCTGGCACGATGGCAAGAGTGTGACTTTTCTTTCAGTGATTGTTCTGCATTTCTTCCCTTTTTTTCCTGGATGACGCCCAACAGAAAGCCACGGCACAGCTTGGTGGTGCCTTTCAAAACACCCCTTTAACACTGTATATTAAAATTACACAGAGGAAGTCAGTACTTGACTCCAGGATTTAAGAAATGCAGTAAATTCCTTGAACCGTGAAGTTGAAGGTTTCTAAATTTCTTTTTCAAATTTTAGGTTGTCCTCTAAAGTGGATATAATTTCAAATAGGCTTTTTCTGATTAAGCTGTTCTAAAACCTCTCACATCCCTCTTTATGAGAGGTTTTGGCGTGGGAACGACCAGCAAACAACTCCACAGAGTGAACACAAGGCGACTGCAGACAGACCTCAGACATCAGGCTGCCATCCTGTCTAAAAATGTCCCTCATCTTCAGCAGGAAGGAAGTCATTTCTGAGAGCGCTGGCACCAGGGGACTAAGTCAATGTGATAAAAAGTAGGAAAAAATAGTGGAAAAGAAACAAGAAGTCATGTCTCACCATCTGAAAGAGGATGACTGTGTTTGTTTTAGGCCCTTGTTGTTTTTGGCCTTTTAAGGCCATGACCAGCCACCGTGCCCTCTGGGTTCACGTCTTTAGTGTTTGAAAGAGGAAAATATGAATGCATGAAGAAGAGAGGCGGTAGCTGGTAAAAGTCTAAGTAAGCACACTTTGACAAATTGATGGCTAGAACAGCTTGTGTCAGCTTTGGAGCACTTTTAGCTGACTGGGACTTTCTATTGGCTCCAGGGCCTTTCTGAGCCTTGCAGGGTTGGCACCATTGTTGTCACCACTGGCAGCTTGTCACTGACATACGTCAAACCGCAGCATCAGAGTTTAAGAATGAAGTCCAAAACCTCTTACTGCCACTTCCTCATCCTCTTGAACTAAGGTGGTGTTTTTTGGAGTCAGTGGAGGACGTCGCAAGAGAGTATTAAATATTTAAAGAATAAATGACTAAATAATACATGAAATAATGATGAGTTATTCCAACAATGTCTGAGTCACTTACTGTTTCTCGGTCTTCTCCCTGTCATCCAGGAAAAACAGCGCTGTGGCCAGGAAAAACATGCCCCCCAGGACGATGATAAAGGGACAAAGCATGAGGGCATAGCCAAGGCTGAGAAAACGCCACAGCGCTGACGTAGCGTAGCTCTGCTGAAGGGCGTCGGAGATCTGCACCCAGGTGTACCAGGACAAACACACAAAGACAGACACACACCCAACATAACCAAAACCACCACACATGCACACAGAGACACAAACAAAAGACAAGAGAGATTTTATTGGGAGTAATCATCCAGCAAAAGTTCCTAAAATATCCTGTCATGCTCTGACACACTACATGACACTGTGCTCATAGCATAGCACATACTCACACTGAATGCTTTACCAGAGTGAGTTCTGCATGTTTCATCATAGCAACAGATAAAACTGACACACAGCATGAGGTAAGACAGCCTGTTCAAGTGAGGCAGGATTTCACAGCTAATAGTTCACATTTCTGTCAAAGGCTTAAGTAACTCTGGTGTTCAGTCTGTTGTGCGTGGTGCTGCGGAAAACAACAGCTGGAGAGCAGTGGGTGTGAAGTGACCATTTCTCTCTCCCAGTGTCACTCATACAGCAGCTCTCAAACGCACATAGATCACTGTACTGACAATTGTGATAAAGAGGAGGCTGGAAATTGTAGCTTTTAGCAGATTACGTGGATATTTGCACAGCAGGAACGAGAGGGGGCTTCTTTGGTGTGTGTGTGTGTGTGTGTGTGTGAGAGTCTAGGCAGCCATAGGTCATCCTGGCAGAAGCACATTGATTTTATGTTAGTGTCAGCAGAATGGGATTCTCTAGAGCTGGAGAACTGCTGACGGGAGGATGGCGGAGGAAGGGAACGTGTGTCGCAGTGTGTGTTCACATGTGCATGTGTAACTTGCATTAGTACGTACGTGCATCGTGGGGAGCAATCAAAGGAAGAAGGAAGATGGTGGAGGAAAATAAACACACACACACACACACACACACACACACACGTGACTAAATCTGGTATACATCCAGAAGCTGTGTGTGTGGCCAGTGCAGAGGTTTTTTTTGTCAGGTACAGTAAATTGCCTGAAACTGCATAATACAGCTTAGCTAAAAATACATCCTGAATTGCTGCATGTCTAATTATTGAGCTAGAAGGCATTTGTTAGGAGATTTGCTGAAATTGTTCCTGGCGTTCCCTCGCCACCCACTCTGCCTGCAGCCATGTCCCACTCATACAGTATGGGAGGAGTCCATTATGTGTTTCTCTGGGGGACTCTAATGTGACAACTGCCACTGTCTACGTGCTGATGGAAGGAGGATCTTGTCTCAAGCTCAGGAGGATTTGAGAAGAACTAAAGCACTTTCTTCGACACAACAGATAGTGGCAGTTTTGTGGCATCTGGGAACCAATATCTGTGGGCACTCCATCTAATGCAACTGTAATGCACTGGAAAACACATTTGTTTGTGCAGAGTTGAGTGCATCATCTGCAGGTCTGTTTGCTGCACACAGTTGTGGACCAAGAGGTCTGACTCACATGCTCACTTTTCTCCCGTGGTTGCTTAGCAATAACCACCACACTGTTTTTCTTGAGATTCTCCACTTTGCTCATTCACAGGAGTTGTGCCAGTCCGCATGAGTGTGTATCTCTCATGCCCATCGTGCGTCACGACAAGTCCATCACACTCGCGTGCTAAACCTCAGCTGAGGAACTGAGGCAGTGAGTGGTGACGTACTTGGAGCCTCATTGGTTAGGGGTTTGTGGAGGAGTGAGAAACCCCCCGGACATTCAGTATGTCACTCAGAGGAGAGTCGTGACCCCGGAGGCTGGATGGAGAACCCGGGTGAGTGGATAACTCTGAGGCCAAGTCTCCGTAACTCTGGCTGGCAGTGTGTGTCTGTGTGTGTGTGTGTGGGCTGCGTTTTTCTGACATGAGGAGCTTGTTGGAATATTACTGGAGTAATTACGCTTAAAAAAGCCTTCACTTTCCACATGTCATGTTTTTAGGTTGAAACCAAAGATGGAACAAATGTTTTTTTTAAGATTAATTTACCTTTAATTTTTAAAAATCATTTTTTTAATTGTCTAGTCTATGAAACATCAAAAAAATAGTGAAAAATGTCAATCATAAGTCAAGGTGCCATCTTTACAATGTTTGTTTTGTCTAACCAATAGTCCAACAGCCAAAGATGATTAACAATAAAATACAAAACAGCTCAATAAAGCCACAAATCCCCAGACTGAAGAGCTGAAACCAGAGTATGTTTCTCATTTTGTGTTTGATAAATGATTTTAAATGTTCAATCAGTTCTCAGGATTGCTTTCTGCTATTCAAACAAGCCATTAATCATCTAGTCTTCTCAAGACTACATGTGTAGAATAAGAGAGATCCTTTCAGAACCACACTGTGGTTCAAAGCGCTGTTTCTCTAAATGTGTCAATAGGAAGTTTGTACAACATAATATGACACTGGGTTTCATTTGATCTGCAGGAACAATACAGCACCAGTCTCTGAGCCGGAATCTGCCAGTTTTGTTCAGTCTTTTGATGAGCTTGTCAGCACTTGGAGTTAAGTTACGGCTCCTTTTATCAGGCTTTGACAAGAGTTTAACATTTCTATTTGAGGAAAAGTAAAAAAAAAACAAAAACAGGACACTTTGAATGCAGCTCATACAGACAGCTGTGTCTGTTGCCAGCCCGTCAGGCCCTGACAGAGGATCTCCAGGATCAGTTTGATTCACTAATCAAAGACTTCTACTTTGCCTTTGTTAACATGACCTATAGGCAGTGAGCCAATGAAATGCAATGTAAACACACTACACTAAGGCAGTCTTTTATGTCTAAGCACTAAAGAATATCCTAAATACTGACATAAAAAAAGTGAAACATCAGGATATGATGTTTGAAATGTTCATTATTACTCCGATGTTACTGCATTAAGTTTTTGTGTGTTATACTTGCATAAAAGCCTATTTTTCCATGCGTCCTGTATGCTTTAAAAGGAAAACAGACCGTGAACCTATAAAGTTACTGTTTTACCACAGAAATGTTCATTCTCCATTTGGAATGAAAAGAACGCTGCTTGACAGATTGAGGTGGATCCTGTTTCACACGCCATTGAACAGAGAGCAGCACTTGTGTTCAGGCCTCCTGGATGCTTTTCTTTAGATTCATGTGTGCCGTTAAGATGGCGGTGGGCTTTTGAGCGGGGGGCTGTGGGAGTCAGAGTGACCTTGAGAGGTCTAGCGTCCCACTAAGAACCACTCTTTCATATCCTAACCAATCAAATACAGTAACACTGGTCCCTTGGGAGCCGTGAGATTTACTAGAAAATGCCGGTGACAGCCTGAAGAGCAGTGGTGAAATCACAACTCTGTTCACGGACCCTCCTGAGACATGTGCTAAAAGCTGCTCTTGTACCTACCTCTCTTTTGCACTGGCCCACTTAAAGCAGGAGCTGAACTCCTATCTGAATACATCGAGCACATGAATGGGGCGCTTACAGACACGCTGTAGCTGTGCGTTTCTGGCAGGGAATCAAAACCTGGGGTAAATCTGAAAGCAGAACTACTTCTTGGAGAGTCTTACCAGGCCAATCAGGTACGGACTTCCTGCATCACCCAAGAGATGAGAGGTGAAGCTCTGAAAGGCGACCGCCGTTGCTCTCCGTGTGGGGATAACCACAAACTGCAAAAAAAAAAAAAAAAAAGAGAAACACAGGGGTGAAAAATACATGAGATTGTATAATCTAATAAAGAGACGAAGGTAGAAAGATTCACTCATCCATGTAAAAAAACAACTCTTGCAGACTTTAATTATGCAGGCAGAGCCCACCTCCATGGGTCAGAACACCCCAGGCAGACCTGTCAGTCACGGTTAAAATGTCAGTAATGGCCTCTCTCTGTCTCTACATACTCACCACAGTCTCCATCCTAATTACAAATTGAGGAGCTGGTTGGTACATTCACTTCCCTGAAAGTTTTCATTTGGCTCCCTCTTTTCACTTTTAGATACCATGACACATCAGAGAAAGGGCTCCTCTTGCAGTGTTTCCATTAGCATTTTATAGATAATTGTCAGTAAACTTTAAGCTCAGACTGAAGCTAACAAAGGTCTGAGTCCACTCACTCATTTCATAAATCAAGAGTGCGTCTAATTGGATGACTGCTGTTTAAATTTTTTTTTCCAGGAATTTCCAGTGAGCCACTGGATAAGTATAGGCTGTCAGTACTTACCATTAAAATGTCTGCTGTTATGGCCCAATTTAGGAAAAGCAGCGTCTCTCCTATGAAGATGCAAACCTAAATAAAGGAGAAATAAATTGTTCATTTAGCAGCGCTAATTAAGATCAGCCCATTTCCGCTGCACTAAAGGCTGCTTACTAGACATGAAGCCAAAAGAGGAGGATGCAGATATTTCTACAGCGTGTGAGAATCAACTGCTGAATAAAAGAGCTTTGGCTCTGTGGTTGAAAAACATGTTATTATGCTGTGGCCCAATTATACACGGTGGTGCAGGCTTTCATTTTGGTCCCATTGAGACGAGTATTTAGCCTACGAGCTGAAAAACAGCACAGGATGATAAGGTTTTTTTTTATTTTCATTCTTGTCAAAGCCATATATTCAGTTTGGAAACCTTTGAACACTTCCTAAGTTTAGATCCAGCTGCAAGATCTCAATTTACGTCCTGCTTCTCAATGGGTGGAACAGAAAATGTAAACTTGAAATAACATAGTGGAGTTGAAATAAAGCACATGTACTCTAATGTGCATATGTAAACGGGCTGGCAGCAGCTGGTGTTGCTATTTGGCCACTTTTTAAAAAACAGACCCAGGATTTGGTTGCAGTGGAATCTCATGTGTCTGTGTAACGGGGGTTTTTGTCTGGCACGTTTTTAACACGGACGGTTGATGTGTGTTTCCTGCTAAGGGAATAACCCTTTTGCTGAAGTGCCAGACCTACAGTGCAGCACAGAGAGCTGCACAGGCAAGTCTGACAGAGTAGATGTAGACAAGTGTGCTTTAAGAGCTGTGAACGAGACACCGTGACCGACATGTTGCCTCTCAGAGGATAGAAGCCTCAGCCTTTCCTCAGATTAGCTGTGCGTTGACGAGACAACAGCTGCGAGGGGTCAATCGGCCTCGACAGCGCAGCTCTGACCATTACAGCAACGTCACGCCTTATAATGTGACACATCTGTCAGCGTTTTGCCATGAAACCTTAGCTGATCACTTACAACTGCTGCTTTACTGTACGATGATTTAATATTATACAGTAGAGTAGTATGAGAAGGAGGGAAGTCAAAACATGTTTGAAGTTGGAACGGTTAAACAAGAACAACTGCTATTTGTTTTCACACAATCAAATACTTTGTCCCTCCAAGGTACGACATAAAAATTTAGAGAGCATCAGCTGCCTGCATCTTTACCCTTTGCAACCAGTGTAAAAATAGAAATCTGGTGTCGCCCGAGTGCACCAGTAAAAGTTCTTTCTGTCATGCAGCATTTGTCTGAAATGAAGTTAGACAGGATTGTAATCGTGTAATTGTTATGGATTCTGCTGAACCTCACGTCTAATTGGCTGAGTCATGCTTCTGATAAATGTGCACTTTTGACCAAACAGGATTTCATTTAAACCTAAACTCATTAAATCAAATCACCATGTAAATGAATAATTATTTGCCATATGGGAGCTACTTTGTTAAGCACCTGTTGGGCAGTAGTAAACGACGGCTTTATTTTTAAAAATGGTGTGTTATTACAGTTCAAAGCAGTTATTGGGAAATTATGTTGTTCTGTATCTTGAACAATCAAACAAATTAACACTCTTAAATGTCCCTCCCATGTACTGCCAAAAAGTCCTGCGATGATTCAGCAGTAAACAAAGTCCGACATGCCAAAGTCAGCCAAGGTCACATATTTAGGATATGGACGCCTGCTTATTATGTTCCTTTACACGCATGGGAAATATTTTCCACCTTTTCCAGCTTTCCAGCATTAATACCACTGAACTTGTTGAGAGTCAGTTCCTCTTCCTCTGTCTGTGATAAGAGTGAGAAGTTTGTGCTTGGTGAGTCCAGCAGCCTGGAGTGCATTGT
This sequence comes from Acanthurus tennentii, assembly GCA_029783805.1. NCBI lineage: Eukaryota > Metazoa > Chordata > Actinopteri > Acanthuriformes > Acanthuridae > Acanthurus > Acanthurus tennentii. The sequence goes on along the minus strand of JAPZDZ010000006.1, from coordinate 4,208,592 downwards.
TTCAGAGCAGTGGTTGTTAAGTTGCGCCCTTTCCTGCTTCTCAAGGCAATTAGGCACTCAGGCTCGGTGTGCATTTGCCTGAGAATCAATCTTCAGGCCAGATGAGGTATGAGCCTCAGCTACCTGCAGAAGCTCCTGAGGTCATTCCAATCTAACCTGCAATTAAGGCTGTTTATTATTAGGAGGCAACACCCAACACTGCCTCTGGGCCTGAAAGGACGCAGCATCAGGCAAGGTACCCTCTTACTTCCTTATACCAGATTCAAACATTAACCTCACCTAATGAGCTTTTACAAAGCCTTCTCTTGGTAAATTGGTTACTACACTTTCCCTTTTAATTCCAAGCCTGATCCTTGAGATGCTAACATCGCTTTTTATTAAAGGGACACTTTTGTCTGGGGTTCTGTTGATTGTTGGATGGTGTAAAGCTAAAGTGGACTTACATCATTAACAACTATCACCACAGTTTGATTGAACTTTCTGCTGCAAATACAAAAGAGTTGCATGCAATGATTCTTACATAAGCTCCTACGATGCTCTTCTTGGCCACCACGAAGATGAGGCAGATGAAGATGGCCGAGCCCAGCATGCTGACAGCACACACGAGCGGGTCGGCTCGCTCTGTCTTCTGACGGCACAGGCGTGTGGTTGCCGCCCCGATGACCACGCCTAACAGACCGGTCACACAGGTGATCGCCCCGAAGATTAGACTGCACATGAGAAGAAATAATTATTACCAGAAATAATTATCATGTGTATTTTGGTCTTTGTAATCTTAGTGTGGAAGCCTTGGATAGGACATGCACATTTGGAAGATAGTATGGTTTATTACAAATGATGTAACACTGAAACGCTTTGTAAATTAAAAAGAGCAATAGTTAATGTTTGTACACTGAGCTTTTCATGTGTGACGCTTGTATCCGTCTCTATAACATGGTTTCAGATTACT
>JAPZDZ010000006.1:4177628-4199362 GCA_029783805.1 Acanthurus tennentii | reverse complement strand
AAATTTTACTTAATGAATTTGTAAATGAACATCACATCAGCATTTTAATGTGTTTGCTAATATTTTGCTTTATTAAATTACCATGGCCTTTTTATCTTCCATTAGATGTGATGAACTAAAAAATAAAAAGACAAATACTTAAAAGGCTTTTATAGGAACGTGCTTGCTAGCGGGGGCACCTGTGTAGGCAGCTGGATTGTTAACTGTTTCCATGGCAACTACTACTCACTGGATACGGACGCCCATGTCTGCTTGTGAAGCTGCAAAGAAATCTGCTTCCCCCACACACTGGAATGACGCATACTGCAAATATCGGCCACTAATTTGTGTATAATTAAAATGATATTTCTTTCCATCAGTCTCGTGAGGACTATTAGTCGCATGTAGAACTTGTGCAGTTTGTTACTGTTGCAATTAAAATACATGTTTCATATTGATAAATACAGTCCCTTTGTAAGTATTTTATTTGTGGCTTTGAATTGTGAGGGTTTTTTAAATTTATTATTTGAATGTTTGTGGGCTCGAATAATGTCCGACAGTTGTGTTTTAACAGTGATGAGTTCACACCCTGTAGGGTTTGTCTGTGATGAAAAGAGATGAATGAAGGTGCTGTAGGTAGCAGAGGCAGAGCCAAGATGGTAGGAGGTGATCCTGAGCTCTCAGCCGTCACTCCAGGCTTCATGCTGGTGGATGGGACATTAAGGCATGAGGTCATACACAGACCATCAAACATCCTCTGGAGACTCAACCACACACACCTCATCACTAAAAGCTGACACTTAATGGAATACATTAAAAAAAAACATGTGGACTGTAACATGTACCCATTTTATTTGCAATTTTATATGTTTACAGTTACCTTTATTTTTTTTCTACATCTCATCCTTTGTTTTTTCTTGTGGTTTGCTGTGTTCATGGTGATTACAGCTGAGCTTTCACTGCTGTTTTTTCTGTTTGTCACATTGTTCCAAAGTTTTTTTTGCCTTTTTATCATATAAACGTATTTAGGCATAAAAAATAGACTGCCACTAAAATATTTCAAAGTCTCTAATGACCTACAAGTGATCATTTTTTAACATTAATCTTTTATCATGTAGAGAAAAGTGCAATTTCACTTTATGGCAGTGGCAGATTTGTGTTACATAAGATTTGAATTCGGAATCAGCTGCAAATCCTTCCAAATACCCCAGAGTCTTAAATGCGTAATGATAGGACTCAGTTGTAAGTGGTCATTAACATTTCATTACGTGTCATGTCTTTCATTTCTCATGGCGACAGCACTGTGGGGCCATTACATAAGAGACATCTACTCTCGTCTCATTTGACTGGCACACTCAGGAACATGTCTTGAGGCTGAAGTTCATGTTTGTGGCAAAGGGCCGAGGATGCAGAGGATCACTCCTCATCTCCTCATCAGCAGTCAGCGGTCTGTGAGGCATTTGTCAGGGGTGAAGTGGCCCTTAATTTCAGCTTAGCCGTAAGCAGCCTGAATGTTTTTTTTTTTCCCCTGCTTTGTCGAGTGGCTGCCATCTTGTTTCCTAGCAGATGAGTCTATAGGGGGGTTGAAGTCAAAGGACGTTCTCCTGAGACCATCAACATCTCTGAGCTGTCATTCGCTTCCACAGCTCTGGGCTAAAGAGCTCTGGCAGTGGATGGCTTACTCACCGGAGAGGTGACACTGCAGGACTCCATGACGCTGCTCTGCAGAAATGCTGTGTTGTGCATAAATTTAACTAACGTTGCTTTTATTGCCACATAACCCTGCATAAGCCAAGCGACTTCCTCTGTTATATTTTTATTACTTCTGTCCATCAAGTCTGTATACCAGAGTCTGTCTGTACACTTCCAGGCAAATATTTACATGCACAGAGTCTTTAACTGTAATGTGATGGCTTCTCTCAGTAGGATACCCCTCCCTCACATCTTCAACTCCAAAAATAATATTATTTTTAAAATGCACCCAATACAGTCCAGCACACAGGGGCTTTTGGGGATATCAGATCTGGATCCACTTGTCATGGGGCAGTGAACTGACAGGGTCTTATCTTCTAAAGAATCGTAAGTTTGAGACATGAGCCTTCATTAGTTAAGTGGCTGGTAGCCAGCGAGAGAGAGAGGGAGAGAGAAAACGAGGGAGGGAGGAGAGAGACATAAAAAAAAGTCTACAAAGGCAATGTGGGTGTCTGACTTAACGAGCCTATCATTTCATTTCACTACCCTTAACATCAAGCATATCCAGACCGTAACGGTATAATTAGCTCGTGGGTGTAGACTTTATCACGGGGCCGGCAGCCTAATGGAATAACACTGGATCCCATGTGCTGTGAGTGTTCTGCAGTCTCAGCCGGAGCGTATGCGATGTCTTACCTCTTTACTGATGAAGGAGCTCGACAGAGTAACAATGGACCAGAAGAAAATGCCACAGCTCAGGATGACCTTTCTGTTGAAGCGGTCGCCCAGGTAACCGAAGATGGGAGCTGCCACCATGAAACTGCAGATGAACACTGCAGACAGAAAAAGAGAAAATGTAAGAGTACAGTGACAGAAAATAACTGTGACTGATGTAGACATCTTTCTCAGTCTTGGTGTTGCGTTGCATGGCGTTTTTTTTACAGCATCACGTTTCACTTCATTGCATTTTGCTGCAAAAATCCCCAAATTCCAGCTGGACTGAGCCATATATCTAAGCTTTCAGCAAGACCTGTCCAGATCGACTGGGTGATACCACTGAGCCTCAGACACAGTGAAGGACTGCCAGAGGACACCTTCACTAAACTCCAACTAATTAGGATTCCATTATACCTCACCTACGCCTCTCCAAGAGACCCCACAAAAGAATATTAAATACAGATGAAACAGCACTGGGAAATGTTACTTAGAAAGGTGATGTGGGTTGCAAAGAATTTAATTTGTGAAAAGAGAGTGGAGGGGAAAGAGTTGTACAAATGTGATGCCCTACAGTCGAATGAATTGTACCAAAACAGTTTGGTATGCGGCCAAATACAGTAGCTCATAAAAGAGAGAGAGAAAAGATGGCAAGGCAGAGATAGGATTATATGTTATCACTTTGTTGGAATTAATCAAGTCAAAAAGGTAGTGGCAGCAAGGACCTTGACTGTGTTTAATGAATCACCACTGAGATTACAAACTGACCAGATTAACATTAATTCATCACACACCAGCATTGACTCTCTCCCACATTGTTCCAGGGAGAGGAACGAGGTGCCTGCGTGGCCATAAATAATTCCTCCGTCTTAAATTCTTACAACTGAACCTATGTCCCAGTAAAATGAACACAAGTGCTTTAAAATGTGTTCCCCTAATTGCCCCAGAGCTGACTGGACAAGTAGACCCTCATCCTCTGGGCTTTTAAGTCAATATTTATGAGGAGGACCAACCCAAACAGACCTGAATTTTTAATGCTCTTAAACCAAGTTTTGTGTCTTTGCAGAGGAGAAAGGGCAGAGATGTTACTCATGACAGCAGTGAGGGGAGCTGGGGAGGCAGGCTGAAGTGTTTTGACACATCATCAGCATAAACATACAGAGGAGGAAGGGAGGAAAGGAGAGGAGAGGAGATGAGAGAGAGAGAGAGAGGAGAGGAGAGGAGGGTTATATAAGACACACGCATCACAGTCCTACAGCTGCTCAGGCCAACCAACAGGATAAGGGACATTAATCAGATTAAAGCATAACTGTATTTTTGGACGTGTTATGGGCTATCATGACATGATACAAAAAAAAGGAAAAACATGTCCTCTTGTGGAATTATTTTGGGAAAAGAGTTACACAAAATAGTGTAAAAGCAATAAGGATAGATTGCTTTTATTGTCAATCTATCTGGTTTTTTTTGTACAGTCCCACAATAAAAGACCAGTGCATGTTTTCATTTATTGATTACTTAAATTATTTTAGCTCTAATTTCACTAAAGGAATATGTACTTGCACTGTTTTTGTTTGCTACAGGTAGCTTGGCTTAAAAAAGTCTTAAGATAAAGATATAAATTAATGTTATAGTGATATATGAATAGATATAAAATTAAAATGTAGGCAAAATTTTACCTAAAAAGATAATAATGTGATAGTTTAAACAAAAAAACGTGTGCTCTTGCAAATTTGAATCCTAAAGTGTGACCTTAATGAGTCATTTTGAGAAAAAAATCCAATTTTAGAGGTTGAAATGTAATCTAAAATCTATTTAAAATCTAATTTGAATTAGTATTAATGAAAGAATCCGTCACAGTTTGGGTTTTCACAGGGGCTGGGATTACTTTTTCTCCTTATTACAGATAATGAGAATCTCCCACCTCATCTATAGTATATTTTCCCTCTCTACCACCTGATGTCCTGTCTCTCCCTCTTATAATTTCCCCCCTTCTCTCTCTTTCTCTTCCTCTGCGGTCTCCGTAATGGACATTCAAATAGCTTAGTGCTGCAGGTTAAACGTGTATTGCCAAATGAAACGGTCACACACACTTAGCGGGGTGTTGTGCGTTACAATGGACAAGAGATAAGATGAGGGAGAGGTCCACAATCACCTTCATCAGCTGATACGATGCATGTGAGCATCAGAGATATTACTGAGCTTGACAAAACTGCACATCCTTTCTTTATTCACTGGCCTATTTTAAGTCATTAGCTGGACCTCCAACTAATTTTGCAATTTGTTGATAGGTTATACTGTTTTCTCAAGGCCCATTATCACCTCTTAGAAGTGTCAGCTCATGGGAATAAAGTGACAGTGTGCTCGCCTTTATTTGGTGTTAACTTGCTGCCTATTAACCTTGCTGCATTTTGGTAAAAGGCTCCTTGTGTTGATATTCATTCTTTCATTTCGTTGTGCAACCTGGTGTTGTACAAAAACAAATAAATCACCTCGACACCTGATTGATTAATTTGGTTTCTCCTTAACTCAGCGTTAAAAATAGAGGACACTGAGTTAGAAAGAGAACATCAGCTTCTTCCTACAGGACTTGGCACAAAGAAAGAAAACTTTTGGTTTTAATCTTGTGAAAATATGTGTACGTGTCTCTGAATCCAACATTCAGGTCAACTGATTGACCCAAAAAAGTACACATGTCAGATAAAGAGTTTCTTAAGAGGCTGTTTGAATTGAAAGAAAATGATAAACTACCTTTAGACTTACGTAACATAGAGACGCTGTGTTTACTTGGCAAGAGGCATAGGGGAATATTTTCAGGTTGTTTGTTTTAAGCAAAAACAGGCACACCCTTCTACAGAATCAAGGTTACTAGTTTCAATATTACTAGATTTTCTCTCATCAAATGATATCTTATCGCAGTTTGCACTGACCACCTCTGCTGTGCTCTTAAGATTTGGATCTAGAGAGGTTGTCTCATATATTATGGATTTGTAGAAGGGACATCTGGTTCTATTCTGTCCACATAGATCAGAAATAGGAATCTATCACGGCATCATTTTGATGTAATAAATCCAATGATGAAATACAGTCTGAATAATCTGCATTATATAAGACTCATGCTGTCACTGAGACCGGAAGCACACTAATATCATATGTAGCCTTTATGGAGGCTCCTCTGCTCCCAGGAAACGGCTCATCACTATAAAGACTGTCTATAAAACAATCCCACTGTTCTCCTGTCAGTCGTCTTTCAAGGCTGCAACCTTACAAGGGCTCCAAAAGAAGAAACCTGTCATGTTAGAGGCATTGGTTTCCTCCTCCAAATACTACTCATTTTGAGTGATCGCATATGTTTTCTTTAAAAACAAAATAATGCTCATGAAGACTTTGCCAAGAGATTATATCACATGCTATCTGCAGGGTTGATTTAATCTTAGTTAAAACCTTTGCAAAGGCATCATGTGTGGTTATGCATGCAGCATTACTGAGTGGAAGACATATGTGGCCACAATATTGGAAAAGAACTGAATGATAACAAAATAAAATTAAAAAACTTAATAATTCATAACTCAATTTGCAGAGAGTATTTCTTATTTCTGGAGTCTGAAAGACCTTAAATGACCCTTGTTGAGCAGGTAGCTGAAATGGACGGAAATGTTCAATTGAAATAAGGTAAACAGCTCTTGAATGTGGAACATGTGAAAATGCTGCCTTTCCTCATGAGTGACATTCCAACGCTGACCACTATTGTCTCTTTGTTTATTCTGGTTTATGCGGTGGAACGCAACAAGTTCACATGTTTGTGTGATCTCCAAAGTGGCATCGGAGATAAGTCCTGGCCAATCACCAAAGATGGCAGTGGATAAAGAACAGTGTAAAAAAAAAAAATAAAAAAAATAGCAGGAAAGCCCCAACAGCAACGAGCTGATGTCTGAAGGAGACACACTCTCTGGAGGTTTACACTGCAGGTCAAAGGGGAGGAGAGTTTTCGTAACCTCATTACAGAACAATGGTCAGCTTTGTCTATTTCCTCAGACAATGACCAGCTTAAGCAGCATTTTACAATAAAAACACAATTTTCTTTTACTATTTGGCTCCACTTCATGTCAAACATCTCTGTTTGTATCTAGGAATTTAAGATTTTACAGATCAGATGAGAAAAGGAGCACAGAAAATAATCCATGTAGTGATAATGAGATTTGTTGGTGCCTCAGACACAAGACGGTTTTGAAACACAGGATATATCCCTTAAGGAAAGACTATTTATTCAGAAATCACAGTTTTCACATTTAGCGTGTAATTATAATAGCTATCAGTGACAATGAAGGCATTGCATAGACATCTAATTCTGAGGGAAGTGACTCAACTGTAGCCTGAAAAACAACTTAAACCAACCCCACAGTACATGCTCTGCCTGACATCCTGCCTTTATCATGAGGCTTATGTGACAAATTCCCCTCTATTAGCTTAACAAACACTGACTTCTCTCTATGAAATACAGTGTGTATCTCATAATGCCCTCCTCTTAGGCTGGAAGTAATTGTCAGTTCTGCACCAGGAACAAAAGTTTAAAAAAAAGTTCCACAGTAAATTAATGACAAGGACATTTATGACAAAATTACTATGTGTACTCATAACAATGCTGCACAAAGCCACCTGGTAAATAAAGAGATTAACAGCTAAGGTCATGTATTAATGTCACCTCATCTGACTGCAGAGACGCTTTTGAGGCCAGTCTAGCAGGAATACTTTTGTATTTTAAAGCCTCTCCACTGGATGAATTAATCATTCTTCTTCCTTATGTATTTCATTCTCTTTGTAGTCTGGTTTAAAGGAAAGACTCTGAGTCTCTTGAACACTTTGTGACTTCTGACAGAATAGAAAACAGCAGTCCAGTAAAAGAAAAAAAAAAACCCTCAAAATTCCCACAAAGAAAAATATTAATTTCAAATTTCAGTTTCATTTGTGCTTCAGGTTGGAGTGTAAAACGGATAATTATCATAAATTAGATGTGAAACTGAAACAAAAATAGGCAGAAAAAAACCTCTTGAGCTGAAACTAAACAAAAAAATCAGCACTCCATAAATAATTCCTAGCTAAAAAATCATTAAATGAAATAAAAATGAATGTAAATTTATTACAGTTTTAATATTTTAACATTCTATGAAGTTTCATTTATTGTCCTTATAAAACACAAGGTATCAGATTGGAAAGAAATTGAACAGAAAAAAATTCTTGACACTTTTTATCTGACTTAGATTCAAACACACTAAAACTGCGGTAAAACTAAAAGAAAATAAAAAAAACATTTAACTAAACCTTTCTGAAAAACCGACACTAAACTAAAACAAGCAAGCATTTAAACACACAATAACTGAAACCAAAGTGAAATGCAGTCTAAAGGTCCAAACCAATAAAAACCAAAGGAAAAGCCGAAACTATTCAAACATGGTGCCAAACCAGTTCTGATGTTCTTTAAATACCAAATAAGATGCTGTGCATATTTCTCACAGTCTCTCAGCGAGCAAATTACATCAATTACCACAATCTTAGCACATTCCATGTAGACAAAGGCTGTGCAAGAAGTCATTAAGCGGACACAATAACAGGTGTACTGGAGGCAGGTTTTGTTTGTGTAGTCAGTGTGATGTTAGACGCAGGTGAATCACTCCCTGTGTGTCCGATGGTTACCTCTTTTGATGTGGAGAAGCCCTGGATAAGCCACTAAATAATAAGACAGTAGGCTGAGTGTTTAGGAAGCATCTTGTCAGCCTGGTGGTATGATGCCCAGAGCCTCTCCTCACCCAAACATTTAATTGCTTATTGATATTTAAAACTATCTAATTGTGGAAAAAATTCTTGACCTTTCAACAAGTAAAATGTTTCTCACTTGACCATAAGCCATGAAAACTGACACCTTGTAAATGTCAGTGAGTTCCGACTTCATCAGTCATCAGGCTTTATTATCTCTTATCATTAGCGTCTTATGCATCCTTTAACACCTTATGGATAGTGTCTCCTGGTGAAATGGTAACAAAGTCTTTTATTAAAGCATTAAACTCAAAAAATTAATTTAAAGTGTTTGATTTACTTTTTCTTTTTAATGGTTTGCAGTTCTGATGTTGGATTGTAAAATAAATATAAACATGGTGCAGTGGAGTCTTTTAGAGGCTTGCAGCTTAGTGGAAATATCGAAAGCATTGACAGTAAATGCAACTGAACTCAAAGACTGAATACAATTTGCATCCCCCCATTGCCAGACCCGTCTAAACACACACACACACATACACACACACCATTCTCCTTCCACACTCAACTGGAGGCTAAAAACACCGGACATCCAGCTTTGGCTTTGACTGGCCAGTAAAACAAAAACCTCCTGGGATGAGTCACCTCCTATGATTCAATGCAACTGTGAATAGAGCATCAGCAGGAGATGCAGACACACGTATGCTGAAGTGTGTGTGTAAATGTGTGTGTGTGTGTGTGTGATTGATATTCACTGAGACCATGCAGGTACATTTCCCTATGAAACACGGGTTTCCCCTGCAGCCAGCACCTGTGAGGCTCTGCATCCGGTGTTGGATACTAAAGCACCACATCCCATTTGATCTTTTTATTTTACACAAAAAGACGCACATCTGTTCGCATATGGAATAACTCACATTGCTCTTGAAAGTGTCTGACAGTGATTGAGTTTGAAAATGTGGAAATGAAAGTACTAAAAGGTACCCTGATACTCTACCAATGCAGATGCACATAAGAGAGTCTTCTGCTGCTTTCAAGTGCTCCCTTCAAGCTCCTTCCTCTGAGATTGCACTTTTGAGGTAAATACGTTTTGTCACAGATTCGGGTGCTCCTGCTTGAAAATAAAATCAGTTCTTATTCAATATAGAAATCAAGTGGTAAGAAGTACTTTATGCTGCAGCAGCATGATGAAAAATTGAGGAGAAACTATTTCAGGAACCCATTTAAATCCTTAGTTTCTTGAAAATGAAACGAGGCGCTGAATAGATAAAACATTTAACTCAAGAGAAAAATAGCAACATTCAACAGCGCATGTTACCTTCATGGAATATAAATCAGTAAGGCATAGCGATATGCTACATTATTATTGTACTCTCTAAACACTTCAAGTCAAATCTCAATCATTTGGATCTTTCAAAAATTCCTACTTTGCTGTTCTGTTTTGTTCCTATAGGCACCATTTGGGTTTTTCCCACTGTAGCTTAAGGCATCGCCGCCCTTGCAGCTGTGAAACCTGACAGTTGGGACAGTATGTCCAACCTAGAGATAACAGTACCAGCAATCTGAATGTCCATCCACTGCCAGAGACAGAATTAGAGGAATAGGACACTCACATCCTATCTTCAGGTCTGTGCATGTCTGCAGGCTAGGTGCTGTCATTCCATGCCATTTCCAGCACCACCCAGTGTCACTTCGACCTGTTCACTGTGGACGCGGTGTGTGTTGAGATGTCAGCATTCTAATTGTCAACATGCCGCTTCCATAAATACAACTTTCCTCTTATGCTTCTATCGACTCTCCCTCGCCTTTGTGCAATTTAGCCATTGCAAATGTATCTGCTGTTTAACTGGAGGCGTTTGTATAAAAAATAAACTATAGATGAGTAATATCTGTTAGTCAGCAAAACAGCTTCTAAACTCTGTCCTCACTTTTGTATCAGCTCAGATCAAGAAGGTCTCAGTTCGGTCAGATTAAAGAAATAATATCATACGGTTTGGAAAGTTTTTCTTCGCAACAAAAGTGCAAATAACACAAATTACTTCCTAAATTAGCCTAAAAACAACAAACAGTACATATACAAAGCAATACTGTAATACCATATAATACATCTATTCTGCAACAGACAGCAGAGACACAGTTATAAACAATTAAAAGACACCAAATAAATGAATCCATCCTCAGTGTTGGATTGCCACTACTGTGTATCTGGCATGAGCTGCTGGCTGATACATCTCCCACAACACCGCCCACTAATTCTGTAGCAAAACAACATTCTGTTTGAGCTTTTTCTTATCAGGGGGAACCTTTCATAGCAAATCACGTTTTTTAGAAGAAACTTCTCAGTTTCATGGTGTCATCAAAGCCTGCTGTCTCTACAGAATCCACTGGTGTCCTGGTTCAAACTGATCTCATACATTTATCTACACATGAAAAAGTACCTGAAGCTTTTTTTTCCCTGAAACATGGGAATACGTCATGAATGACTGCTCATGGTTTCTAGGAAGGAAGAAGTACTATTACAATAAAGTAACCGCATGAAGGACAAACTCCTTAAATTGAAACTTGTTGTTATGTGTGTGATTTATAAATTGCTTCAAAAATCTTTGGCAGCAGCTTTGACATTATTGAGTATTTTATTGGGTATTACTCATGTTACAGTATGATATTACATTTGACAGTTCATCACTATAAAGTAAATGTGCAGTTACAGTGATTCGGAGGCTGCATGCACTGTTTACTGCTGAATTGTGGCTATGGAGACTAACCAGCATGAATTTGTGAACAGAATGCAGTGTGGGGCTTTGCACTGTCTCTGTTGTATTATATTTAACACAACACTCAATCTGATGCTGTTTATTGGAGTGCAGGGTCTCATAAAAGACAGCTGTGTCTCCATATGGAGCGCAGTCATTTACCCTTCTCACTGCCTCTTCACTATAATCTTTAGATAAGAATAAGAATGACAGAAAATCAATGTTCATTCTACAAAGGTAGAAGAAAGATGTTACATACGTTTTATTATCTTAATCCTGCTGCTGCTGACTGATAACAGTCAATTAATTCACTGAAACAGAGTGAAATACAGAAACTAAGAGATGGAACTTCCCTTACGTCATCACCGGCCAATCAATGTTGTCCACTGCACTGTGGCAGCGGTTTGTTGTTCTTTCTATCAGGTGGCATTAGTACCGGTGGGAGTGGTGGCTTTGTTTCTTCTTTCTTTAATGATTAATGGGACTGCCTGTGTGGGGTGTGACACATAACTTTGGTTTGAGTAGGACATCAGAGTCGCCCAGTGCATTTCTACTCAGACATTTTTTTTGTCTATTGGTTTCCCTTGTCATGTAGCGCCTCAAACATTTCTACATTCTTCAAATTTCCAATCACCGCTAATTCTTTCCAAAACCCCTCCGCTCAGACTCCGCTAGTGTTGGGTTACCACTGTGCGTTTGATAAATGCCACATGCCGCCTGGGAAATACCCGTGCGGCGCTGTTTCAACAACTCAGCAGCTAATTCCTGCAGAAGCTGCCATCGAGTGTTAACTTAAGGCCAACTTAAATCCTTTTTATTTTATTCAGTCTTTCAGCAACTCTGAGGAGAGCCTATAGCTTTTCCTAGCAGCTGCAGCCGACCTCTTTACTACCTGCTCACTGTGCGAACTGCAGCTGGGGAGAATTACATGCTGCTACAATACCAGGCCGGCTGGCAAGAGTGCACTGGAACATCATCTTTTGCACATTACAAGCACATATTATAAGCAAATACATATGGTAAGAATAGAGAAAGGTGCCGTCCTAAAAGAAAACACAGTAGTGAAATGTGCGTTCACTTATGTTCCAGTTTATGATCCGGGCTGCAGCATTATTAAAAACATGCTGTTTTTTTTCCAGATATGCTCTGTGGCTGATGACATGGCACCAAACATAGATCCAGCAGAGCACTTGTGCACAGGGCGAGGAGTTTTTCTTTCCTGCCTTTTTCCCTGCAGTAACTACAGGAGCGGCAAACTTAATGACATGCTCCGACTGCAATGACAGAGGACCCCGCTTGTTTGTGTTTGTGTTTTTGTCAGCTACCCTTGTTATCGGGACTAATGGGATGAAAACTAGGGCTGACACACACACACACAGATAAAATAACACATACTGTGAAACATGCAACACAGGCTGCACACACATTCTTTTAATTATGAGTGAAAATCAACACATGAGGAGGCAGATGCCTGGTCTTTGAGGACCTTGGCCTTGACCTTGACTTGCTGAGGTATGTATGAACCAAGAATATGTGTTTGAGTAGGAGGAGTCTGTGTGTTTTTGTGTGTGTGTGTGTGTGTTTCTAATTGATCTGTTTATGTCACTTGGAGGAGAGAGAGTGGAGCAGCCTCCCGTGGCGTCAGGGAATCGATCGGTGTTCTGCCTCTTTTTTCAGAGAAGCGAGAGAAAATATCAGCCCAAAGTCTTGTTACCACAACTGCTTGATCACTCCCATGACAACCAACAAAGATGAAATTTTCATCCCAACCTCCCTTCTGTTGGTGCAGTTTCTGGCAGTACTTAAAAATAAGGGGAGAACAGACATCTATTAGGACATTTACATGAAAACAGGTTGACAGCCTGCTTGTTTAAGTGGCCTTAAAATCCTGATCGGATTGGCAGCCACTTCACTGCAGTGTTATTGGTTCATTGACAGGAAGTGAAGGGGAAGAAGACTAGGAGCGGGATGCCAATCATCACCCAACAGCTGCCCTCCTTTGAGACATGGCCTATAAAAACAGCCTGAGACTCACACACACACACACACACACACTGTGATGTCGATGCCTCATCGGGTCATCCTTCTATTCTTGTCTCAGCAGGAGACAGGCTGCTGAACACTGTCGCATCATAATTATTTGGCTTTTGGAATCAATAGTGGAGGAGATTAAACCTTTCTGCCATGCATGACCAGAGGGATGAAGTCACAGGTGGCCCTTTCTTCTCTCTCCATTTCCCATCATCCCTCCGTCTCCTCTGACTCCTGTAAGGTGCCGGTAGGAGTGACAACAAGGCAACAACAGCTGCCAAACCGCTGATAGAGAGAGAGAGAGAGAGTAAAGAGGTACCGAGGGATACCAATGAGGGCAGAAGACAAAATAGGAGCAGCTGTGAGTGGCCAAAACAGCTGATCAAGCAGTGCAGGCTCAACTTCCCACTGTGTGAGAGGAAATCAGAGAAGCATCCATTCTACAGTAGAAATTTTTAATTGACACTGACCATAAACCTTTACAGTTATCCACACACCTCAGACCCAGTAAGTCACTGACTGCAGGCAGTCAAAGCCACAGAATTGGAAAACCCTCAGTGGCAAAAACCTAACTTCCACTACTACAACAATGCCAACCTCATGCAGTTTAGGCTTAAAACTCTTTGTGGCAACTATAAGTCCGATGTGTTAACGCAGCTCAAGCTATAAGTCTCACACAGCACCTGTGGCCTCATTCCTTACAGCTCACATTCTGGCTGCATGGCAGACTGACACCATGTTAAGACTAGGGCGATGTCAGTGAGTGTGTGTATGTGTGTGTGTGTGTGTGGTATGTGTGTGTGTGCTGGTGTCTGGTTTCAGACAAGGTGGGCAGCCACAGGGAGAACAGGGCATAGACAGTCTGCGAGCTGTTTTGAGCGCCGGCTCCTTATTAAGCCGCCACCCCACTGTACATCCAGCCTCACTGACCCCAATAACTCTGCTTCCACGCTAAACTAGTGGTGGATAATTACCATGCAGACTCTCTTTATAACAGATAATTCAACCCATCAAGGCTTTTTTTCTCCTGATTTGCCTCAAAGCACTTGAATACAATAACTACGCATGTAAACAGGAGGAGAAAGCCATCTCTCGGATTTCTCCATCTGGCTAAGAGAGGAGCTCAAAACTCCCCCAAACAAAAAGTAATACCATCCAGGTGAACCTCCTCATCTCTCCCCGTCTTCCATTAACCTTTCATGCCCTCCGTGCCTCGGGGACTGGTCCTGTTCACAGCTGTGTGTAGGTGTCACTCACTTCAGACGGCCACTGCCTGAGGGCCATTAACACAGAGGCCTGTCGTTTCCAGTGGCAGAGCAGAGCTCAGGCTGGGCCGGTGCTCCGACAGGTCGGCTGAGCTCAGGTGAGACCATGGCCGAGTGCTGATGGACGGCCCAGAAAGCTCCAGGCTCAGACAACATACCTTTAACCTTAACTGACTGACAGCTATGAACAGCTCATCCTCTCACAAAGAGAGCTGAGACCCCGGCTCCACAGGCAATAATGACACTCGTGCACATACACATGTAGGAGAGAAATTAGCACATACCTTAAGTCAAATTGTGTTCTGCTTTTGAAAGGGTCCGTGTTTCCAAATAACAGAGATAAATGGAACCGCAGAGGCTGAGCTCACCACATAGTATTTTCCATGTGTTTTTCTCAGAAATGAAAACATCAATTTACACCACCACATTGCAGAAAGCACTCATCCTACAATACTATTCATTTTTATCACACACTTACCTTTTGAACCTGCCAATAGGACTGTAATAACTCTATTTTTCTAATTTCTATTTTACATGTATTTGTGCTTTTCTAGGAATGAGAATCAATACCTTAAAACAAGCTATTGAGAGGCACATTCATGTACCAACACACTGAACAGTGTAACAGTTGATTTTTTTTGGAAACAGTTACAATTATCCTTTACCACTCACTCATTTATGTCTTGTTCTTAAAAAAAACAAAATTTTACTGGTCAAAAACAGACAAAGCATAGACTTTTATAGGAGTGAAACATTTAAAATGCAAACACTGCAGCAGGTCTACAGAGCTCCTCTATTTTTCTGTAAGGCTAGTATTTCCCAAAAAGCAAACAGCTTGTCAGTAACTACGAGATACGGGAAATTTTTCATTCCAGTTGCTCTGATCGAGAGCCAAAGAAAAGGGTCAAAACTATGCCTTGCTGGACCAGAACAGGGTGCATAAAGTGATTCTGACTCAGACCTGTGTTTATTCTACATCTTGGATCCTGCAGTGTGTGGTCAGTGTTTTTGAAAAGTGTAAGGGTGACCTGGCAGCAGTGGAGGAGAGATGGTTTCGGTGCACGCAACGCCTACTGCCTGTAAAACACCTACGTTGGCAGTTTGTGTTCCCAGGTGGACAAGAGCTGCCAGGAGAGAGAGGGAGCGAGGACGGAGAGAAGACAGAGCCGGCCTGGCCTGCAGGTGCTCACAGAAGCAGGGATTGTTCCCCCTGGAGAGGGGTGTGGGGGATGGGGGCAACCAGAAGGGACATGTGCATATTGTAAACATATGCAAACACACACACACATACAGGGCCTACCGAACAGCACCCTGATTACCTCACCTCCTAACCTCTTCCTCACACCTAGGCTCCCTGTCTGCGCCCACCCACTCTTAAAGCTCACAACCGGGACACCCAGCATTCCTCAGGCCTGTGTTAGGGAGAGGTCGCCTGGGGATCAGGGGCCAAACGGAGTCTGAGCCGTGACAGGCTGGGACAGGCCAGGCTAATCAAACACACAGCGGGCCCGCTTTTAGCCTGGTCAGCTGGGTGAAAACGCAGACAGAACATACGGCACGTCTGCCACATACACCCCTCCACTGACATACTCTGTGTGTTTTTAAGTGTGTGGGGGTCTCTGCCAGTGCGGCTGTGTGCATAATCCAAGTAATGCGCCAATGCAAACAGAATTAGGAGTGCAACACTTCTCACACTTACAGTTTCCTGTTCCTTGTTAAGATTAAAATCTGCAGAGCGGTGCTGGTCACAACTGACTTCATCTGGACAGGGTCAGTGTGTTTACACAAATCCAGGCACCCTGCTGAGTAAACAAACTAATAAAACCTGTTTGATTCTCCTCATCAGGGCCAAGCCTGTACAGGTATCAGGAATAATTGGTTGCTTTGGAACACCAGACTGACTATTTGATTTTTATACAGCTGCATAAAATTCGACAAAACCATAAAAAAGGAAATAAAGAAGAAATGTGTAAAAGAGAGAGAGTTGCAGATAGAGAATTAATTTAGGTGAAATAAAGATCCTTAATGCAACAGTAAAAATGGGTGGATATGAGCTGAGGAAATGATGAAATGGCTCATTCATGGCAAAAGTCAACAGAAATTACAACACTGATTTCTTTTTCCTTGTAGATATTTTTGTCCTCAACACACCATTCAGCTCGCCTAAAGTCAGCCTATGGACATCAAGCGAAGGAGGGAAACACTGGGGCTGTTTTCTTCCCCCCTCGACCTAAACCTGCCTGCTCGCCCTCAATGGCACTTTGTGTGCAAGTTTGTTGGTGTTTGAATGAGTTTGAGGGCACGTGGAGACAAGACTGGCTCCTGTCCTCCAATGAGAGGGCTTTGCAAGGTATCTCTCTAAAAAGGTGAATTCATTGGGGTCTTGAGTAGAACAGGAAACCCTGCCCTCGGCCAGAGTCCTCAGACACTCCAAGTACATGCATGAAAGTTCTCAGAACAGCCTGCTGGCTCCTAACTGTGTTTTCCTTTCTGTTGACCTGCCCTGTTAATGCTGCTGCTGCTGCTGCTGCTGTGAGGAAATCTCCCTCCTAACCGATACTGTGTTCAGTAAATGTAACCAGCTTTAATTGTAATATATTAAGAAATGTCTAAAAAATGTGCACATCAATTACATCAAAATGGCTGGTGTTGTAATTTTCAGATAATCCTCTGATCAATGCTTCTGCTTCACTGGGCAAGAATGCGCTCTAAATCACAGCAGCATTTTACATAGAGATGCGCTGTATCTTTATCGTGCTTAATGAGGATGCAGCCAACAAGGATCTGTTTTTTGGCAGGCTTAAATAAATTAAAGGCAGGAACATTAATCAGTTTCTTATCTGTTTTCTTGGAAAAACTTAGAATGAATTTTTAATTTTCTTTAAAACGTGCAATAACAGCCACTTAATGCATATAAAGAAGAAAGATTGGAGTAAACACTAAAATTACATCAGTGGATTAATTATGTAAATTTACTCCATTATGCATAGCAGTATTGCATGTGAATTGTGCTGTCACTATATATCTAAACATTTAAAATATGAGAACTGGAAAACATGGCAAGCACTGCTGCTGTTAACTACAACAGATATTTTAGTATCACCGTTTAGAGAAAGAAAGGAGGCAGATTGGGATCAGAGCCTCTGCCTTTCATCATTCCATCCAATTTAGCTAACAGGAAAATATCACAACTAGACAGTAATCACCCTGATTATGTACTGAATGTGTTATGGTGTTGAGCTGAATTATTGGCACTTGTAATTAAGGAATTAAGAGAATAGGACGACTCACCTGTTTGCAACAAACCGATTCTGCTGTCCGACACATCGTAATGCCGCTGGATGTCAAGCAGAACACCTGTAAACAGGAGGAGAGAAGGAAGATACATTTCAATTTAACACATAATCATAATCACAGACATTGAAACTCTGAACTCTTTCAAACTGTACAGCTGATTTAATGCTGGCTTTACACAAGTCTTTTGTGGCTTGTGATTATTGCCGCGTATGATGGATAGCCAGCAGTCAAAAGCTATCACTCACTTAACATCCCTGAAGAGCAATGCAACATCCCTGATAAGTGCTCTCTTGGCTGCCTTACAGTGTTAAACTTAAGTAAATGGTTGCACAGACTGTAACTTAAGGGTGTTGAATGCAAACAATAACTGGTGTTAAATCACAGAACAAACCTTCAGCCAAACACACACAAACACTCTCATAAAATACACACACTTTATCCACCATTAGCTTCCCACTGGCTCATGTAAACAGCTCTGGGGAGCAGCTCCGGCGCAGGGACTGGAGTTGATTTTGGCTTTACCAGATGACACTGCAGCTGACTGCGTGAGGTCAGTATCTCTGGTGGCTCTCATAAGTCACACAGACAAACAGCAGCACCGTAACATCGCTCCACAGTGAGAATCCACAAGGTCTTTTAAGTCATCTTAATCCTGTTTCTGTAACCTGAGAGCAGTTGTGCTTAAACTGAAGAAACTCACACTGTGTACGGCTCTAATGAAGTGAATGGCACCTGATGCTTGGTCAGAAGCAATGTGGACGCCTGAATATCTGCTCATGGTAACATTATTATTTGTGTGTTCACTGCAAGGAGCGTGCAAAGCATGCACATAAAATCTCATAAACGTTTAACACGTCATAAACATCAAAGTATGAAGATGAAGAAGAAGAAGAAGAAGATCAAAGGGTAAAAAATGAGAGTTAAAGAAATCCCTTTATGGCTACCATACAATTTTACACACCAGTAAACAAGAAGCAACAAGTCTCTCATCAAATGAATTCTGCTCCTCTTGAGACCACCAGCTTTGGTGTTGATAGTTTTTTTTTCTAACTGAAAAGAAAATGGTTAAGAAATAAGTCATCTCCATCGTAGAAATCCTTGCAGTGCAGATGCAATGCGGCGTGCTTGGTAGTGCTAGCCGACTCTCTGTCTAACTGGCAGGCTGGTCCTGGGGATTGCAACACAGCTCATGAAAATGGAACAGCAGCATGACTAACATTTTAAAAAGCTGGCTGCCTCTGATCTGCCTTCTCCTCTCCTCTCCTCTGAGCCCAGCAGACCAGCGTAACCTAGCATAACCTGACCTCCAGACTGGTGCACCTGAGTCTCTGTAAAACTTTCAGAAACAACTCATGCACAATGTCCTTGTCATCTCAGGGATTTTGCCTGGGGGGTTGATGAGGAAGAACACAATCATGCAGACAAATAAGTGCATCAAGCATAACAGTTCCTCGTCTCACTTGTCTATTTGTCAACAGAAGGACGCAGTGTGTCTTAAAGCCGTTGTGATGCAGAAGCAGTTGGACGGTGACTGACAGTGGAAACATACACAAGATTCCTGTCATCTGAGTCAAGCACCTGTTCACATTCTCACACTACAGGAAGCATTCCTGTTAAAGCCCCACTCAAAACGTCTCACCTTGTTTCTTTTTCATAATGACGTGACATAAAGGAAATGGTGTCCTGTTTTTCACCCAGTACCAGTGAAGCTTATCGTGTCAGTTACCCACATTATCAATACTGATGAACTCTGAACGTGTTCATTAAAAAAAACACATACTTTGAGTGGCTACATCACCTCTGCTTCAGCATGTGGTATTGGTGTTTGTTGTTAACACGCTATGTGGCAATTATGCCTCATGGCAGGTGCGGCTCGATTTACATTTCAAGGTTAATCTGAGTTCATATTCAGTTTAAGTTCAAGCAGAAGACGAAAACAGAACTGAGATGACATTTTTATGCAACGCAGGATTTAGTTAATTCTCCCTTAAATTAAAAAAAAAAAAAAAAAAACAGGTAGGGGGTTTGCTGAGCTGATCTGCCGCTCACATACAGGCACAAACACACACTTGAAATCACTTATGATCTGGAAACACACCAGGCTGTCATCCCTAACATGGCCTTGGCAGACAGGCTGGCTGTGACTGTGCCCCCCCCACCCCCCCTCCCATCAGGCCTGTCAAACAGCGACAGCAGTGTTTTACAGTGTATTGTACAACTGCAGCTGGACTCTAATTAGCAAGAAGTGCACACACACACACACACACACACACCAACAATTACACTCAGCCTGCTGGGAGGGGGAATCCTACACCAGATGGTGGAGCGACCCTCCTGGACAGAGTCTGTATTTGTCTGAGCCACACCCGTCTACAATTACCAGACAACTAATTAAGGTAGAGTTACCAAAAATGTTGTCCACTGGTAGATTAGAAACTGTGGATGTTGGATAAACTGATGTGATTTTGTATAATAATTTTAACAACAAGATTAGATCTATTACAAAAAAAATAATACTGTACAAAAAGTTCATTGGAAATAGAAAATAATCTTTTTTCCAGTTGCTAATTGTGTCTCTGTTTAAATGAACTGTCAAAGTCAGATCAAAGCAACAGTGTTTGTTGTACTAGATTCAAGTGCAATGAGCTGTGAAGTGGACTGTGCTAATCTGTAAGGGATTACAGAGAGCCAGCAGCTCTGTGTTTGTGTACCAGCCTATCACAACTATCATCTCTACTCTCAATGAGGCTTTTTAATGCCTGGCAATCAAACTCTGTCCTTTTGATTTCTCTTACTTCCTGTTTTTTTTTTTGCACTCACCTACATTTCCTTAAAACTTTAAGCCATGTCCCTTTTTTTTCTTACCCTATTTTTCTTCCTTATTCAGCTTGAGATTCAAGTTATTAGATTTTTGAGGAACTGAAGGTTACATTCATGTCTGATTAAGACAAAGAGATTCAGTAATGTATCTGATGGCGAGGTACCACAACCCTCGCCCAAGCTGGAAGCGCCTGGTGCAGTTGCCATGGCAATGCTGTACGGGCACTAAAGGAGATGAAGGTCAAGAGACCACAAAGGAACTCAGCGCTCCAAACCTCTGCCTTTTTGTAATCCTCATTGTGGTTGCATCTCACATTTCAGCATCTGTTAACATGCTTCTAAAATACGCAGTTTTGTATATGATGCAAAAATGCCAAAATGACACCATAGCAGCACCTAAATAGGAATATTTTATATAATAGCTACATGTTAGATCATCACTGTAGTTGTGGAAATATTACCCAAAGGATCCATTGAACTGAACACTGTTAATGAGTTTCTCAAGTCTCAGACCTCTGGGGGCCTGTGTTCATCTGAGCATGATGGGAAGCAAGAAACATCGCAGGAATGTGGATCTTCCTGACAGCACACAACGCTAACACCACTGACTTCCACTTTCTTTCAAGGTAACAGCAAAGAACACAAGTAGGCCACTCCCTCTGACACACTCATACACACACACACACACACAATACTGTACACTCCCTTAGTTTAACTTTATACCAAGTCACTTAGTAAAGTCCATATTGTTTTGTCATTTATTAAACGCTCAGACTTGTAATACACAGCTGCCCTTTAGTTTATTTGCTTCAAGTCATTCAAATTAGTCAGCTGGCTTGGTTTGCTATGTTTAACAGCACAGTCCAGAGCAGCATTTATGTGTCTTTGACACTTCAGGAGCCCTTTCATGAATTTATTGTGATGCTAAGCTGTACGTACAATGCGACTGCAGACGGTCGCTCCCTGCAGTCAAAACACAGGGTTGACGCAGAGTCGGGGGCCAGTGTTGACACTTATTCCACCCTCTCATAAAGTCTGCCTTTATGACCACTTTTCTCAGTGTGGCTTAAGAAGAAATGACTCAAATTGGTGAACGTTAACAAGCCACAGACGCTGCATTTAGTTCTGTGAATTGTGAGTGATCGTTCCTCAATATGAATAGTACTTTCTTTCAGTTTTCTGCTGTTTCCATTAAAGACATAACAGTAGAATGTTCACAAACTGTACAGGGCAGGATTTATGAATCATGTCAAGCAATGCAGCTCTAGAAAAGAGAGACAGACTGTTTTTTAGCTACATGTTAGCAGTTAAACAACATGAGAAATGGTCCAAAATAACAAACCTATGACACCACACAGGGTTATGATGTTTTTATTGGACATTAATTTGGTTGAAGTCTTTGGTTAAGAAACATTAAAGCCTGATACAGAGTAAATAT
>JAPZDZ010000006.1:4164705-4177528 GCA_029783805.1 Acanthurus tennentii | reverse complement strand
CTTTCAGTTTTCTGCTGTTTCCATTAAAGGCATAACAGTAGAATGTTCACAAACTGTACAGGGCAAGATTTATGAATCATGTCAAGCAATGCAGCTCTAGAAAAGAGAGACAAACTGTTTTTTAGCTACATGTTAGCAGTTAAACAACATGAGAAATGGTCCAAAATAACAAACCTATGACACCACAGAGGGTTATGATGTTTTTATTGGATATTAATTTGGTTGAAGTCTTTAGTTAAGAAACATGAAAGCCTGATACAGAGTAAATATTTAAATGAGGAAATTGAGGAAACTTGCTGTTTTTGCAAAGCCATCTTTCATGCAGTGATAAATACCGCCAGTTTTGCTCTTCTTCGACCACCAAACACTCACAAATACAACATAAGTGAACACATGCACACCCACACACGCCACAGCCAGACAGAGATAAGCACAAACAGAGCTCCACCAGCTTGGAGAGGACAGATTTCATATTAAATCCGCAACTTGAATCCCAGACTCGAGGATCTCCGACCTCCCTTGGTTCTATTTCTGCTCAGAAAAACTAGGCTAAGAGGAAGGAGAGCATAGCAGTCCTGTTTAACAGCAATGAGTGTTGGAGACACACACACAAAGAGAGGAGCAGATAGAGGAGAGGAGCTGTGAGTTGCAAAAAAAGAGGTGGTAACTACAATTGAATCAATCTGGGTCGAATTTGTCTTGTAAAGAATATGTTTCCATTTTTTATATATATAGTCTATGTTTTTGTGTGTATGTTACCCTTTGCCCTGGTTTCACTGTGTGTGTGTGTGTGTGTGTGTCTAAGTGAGAGGGAGCCAATGGATGGAAGTGATCCATTCTGGCCAGAGTGTATCGGGCAGCGGTGAACCGCTCTGCTGATGTAGCCCGATCCTTTCCCTCCATTCCTGCAAAGGGGTGATCCCTTTTCATGTGTCAACCCCATCAGTATAAATAGTCTGGGAAAGGAAGAAGGAGGGGGACATAATGAGTGAGAAGAAAGTGCATCTCCGCTGGTTGTTCTTGTTACCAATTTTTGGATTTAAGTGTGTGAGAGACAGCGCAGGGAGAGAGCAACAGAGTGCAGAGCTGCCGGGCTGCAAAGCGCCTCAGACTGCAGCGAGGAGAAAGCCGACCACAAATATGCCCGACTGTGGCCGGCGGGCTCCTGACCGACTGCTCTCCTCCCTTGCCATGTGGCCGCAGTGGGCGGGGGAGCACTTTTTCCATTCCACTTCCTTTCCCTGCCACACAGAAAGGAAACGTGCTGCAGATGTCTGGGAAACAGTGTAGAGCGGCCTGCATGGGAGGGCTTCAGAGCTTGTATAGGAGTATAAATCAGAGAGAGATGGGCGTGTGTGAGTGCGCTAGAAAGTTCAAGTCCTGCAACCCCACTGGTACTGAACACACTACTTCACCCAAAACCACTTGTACCGTACACTGTGTGAGAAATGCAAGATCTTACACAGTGATTCCACAGAAAGCTTAGAGGCTGCTGTAATGAGGTGAGAAGTACAATGTTATCCATCTGAATGTTGAGCCACACTGATTAAAGTCACCGTTTGGAGATTTTGACCACTTGTAGTGCTATTGAGCAATATTTTACAAGTGGTTTTTGTTTCATCACATACATGCATATGAGCAACAGATGGTACGATTCACATCATTCTGTTAATTTTTACTATGGGGATCAGCAGTTGGTGGCACCAACAGGCCAAGAGATATAGCAATACAACTTGAAAAAGCAGAGGAAAAAAGACTGCTGAAAAGCAAACATTAATATACTCAACGCAATGCAATATAAAAATGAAAACAACACACATTTTTTTACTATATTTCAATCATGAGCTTTTCAAATTCTATATGCAAAAGAACATGTACTCAACGTGTTTGTTTCAACCTTCAAAACATACACAATGGGTTTTGATAGAAATACTAAAATTGAAAATCAGTTTTTTAGTTTATTAGATAACACCACAGGACCCCTTTAAAAGCAGCTGTCAACATCATTGTTTTAGAGGAAAAACCTGCCTGAACCGTTTTGACGTGAATAAAATTATAATTACATTAATGTCCTGTTGATTCATTCTAAGGCTGTGTTCAGACCAGCACTAAAAATGGGTCAAAATAGGTAAAAGCAAACAATTTTGTTCAGTGTTTCAGCTAAAATAGCTTAACTTTTACTTTACAAATGCTATTTGAATGTCACTTGGCACTGTTAGTTAATCACATAAATGTACACATTCCCGGTACTTTGCAACATAAACAGTCTAATTCAACTGTTTATCTTGGAGTAATTGAGAAAGATGATAAAAACTATTGCTCACCTGCTCAAAATATTACAACATGCTGTGCGATGTTTTGGAATTTGATAAGCTTTAAACCCATGGATGTATCATACTCACTCCACCCGTGGCAAAATGCCTGCACCAGCGCAGATGCTATTTCAGGCGGTTTTCCATCACGCCAAGATTAAAACTGTTTGTGAAACCCCCGAATATCTGCCATTCCAACACTCAAAGTAGGTCCAATGTAAACTAAAAGTGCAAGTTTGGCTGCTGGTTTCAGTTCATCTTCCTTTTTTTTTTAACTGACTTTGAAAAGAAAAGTTGTAGTTTCATGTAATGAACTTATCTTGGAAGCAATTGTGACATGCAGTTACTGCGTTCACTATGATTCATATTTTTGTAGCTGCTATAAAAATAGATACATTAAAAAAGAAAGTATTCTAGGTCCACTTCTTGTTTTAGGTTTCTTTTAATTCGCTTACTTCAGGCTATTTCAACCCCTTAAAAAAACTACTACTATACTACAAGGTGAATATATTCAAATGAGAACTGCTGCTAGTGTGTGGGGATGAATATGCATTACTTTCAGTGATAGAACTGCTCAGACTTCTGAGAAAGTTTTCGCTTTAATCTTCGAAATTTCTGACAGCCAAACCGGGTTGAAATCAAATTAAAGGCCTGTAGGTTTGCCACCTTTACCACTTTGATTAATAGGGCTTTTTTTTTTTGTAATCCGAATTTTGTTTCACTAATCAAACACTTAAATTCAGCTCAAGGGCCGCGGTGCATTAGTCCCAGCCAGTGCGTGCTAAATATTTGATGGTGGTGGAGAGAATGCAAAGTGAAGCATTGAGGGAGCGGACTAAGCCTATAGCTCATCAATAATACATCCAGGGCCAGTCCACTTGTACAGACCAGATAATGTATTAGATGTATTGGACAGACGTGCAGTGAAGCGAAGCAAAGGTATTTGAGATAAGATGAGACTGTCTGACTGCCAAGGGATCTCCATGAGCTGCACTTGTTCACGCTGGCGTCTCTCAGGAATACTGAACAGCAGTTGAACTCAACCTTGAATGTGGACCCAGAGGGGTGTTATTTATGTGGAATTTTGAAAAGGAGCCACGCTAACCAGAGAAAACCATTGAGAGAGGCTCAGACAGTGTCCGTTTATCTAATAGGGGGGTGATAGGACAAAGTTCCTTTCACAAACCCTCAGAAAATGTATCCAACTTGGCTTGTCTCTTTCCCAGAACACAGCCTCCATCCATTAAAACAAGAACATCAAAAATTACAATATAACTTCTGTACAATAAATACTATTACATATACTGTGTGAAATATCTGTTTGAAAGCAGCTCTTAAAAGCAGGATAGAATAATTAATTCTCAAGACAGTTAGAATGATAATCAAAAGGTTCAATGCCATAAATCCAACAAACACTTTCTTACGCACATTATTTAAAACACTCACATGCAGCACATAATGAAACAGGAATCTACATTCATGCTGCCAGCTCTGTGAGGCACAGCAGTGTTTTAAACTCTATGCTAAAGTCAGCATGCTAGCTAAATAAAAAGTCAGAGATGTAACAACATTCATCCCATACATCCTGTACAAAAAATTCATTGCACTTCATCCAAAAAGTTGTTGAGATAGCAGATTTAGTTTGGACCAAAGTGGTTGCCATTTCTAAATATTACTCATGAAAACACACAAATACGGTACACACCCAAATACTAACAATGCTGTGCCTCTTTTTAATTATAGAAAGGTTGGGTTATGTCAAAAGACTTAATTAAAACAAATGTTAAGAGTTCATTTACATTATTATGTGTGTGTTTGTGTATGTGTGTTTGAGTGCACCAGTGTCAGCACATGTGAATTTAAAAATCCTGTCAGTAATCCCAGCATTTTTTTACATAACAGCGGGGAGGATTAAAGTCATTATGTAGTGTTTTTTAATGAGATTTCATTTCTCCTCTCTCTCTCTCTCTCTCTCTCTCTCTCTCTCTCTCTCTCTCTCTCTCTCTCTCTCTTTTCTGCTCTCTCTGTCATTTTATGGAGATGTAGGAAATCCACTATGGGGGGTATCGAAACATTATGCTGCATAATTATCATAAACTGTAAGTACAGTCAAGACAAGCTTTCCTGCATGATATTATTTAATGACACTTATTTAAACAGAGTCTTTAATTATCCAAAGATAAAGCAGCATGCTCGAAGTTGCTGCTGATATTTTCATTGAAACACTTCGCCTGTCTACTGTGAAAAGAAAATATTTCTGTGCTCTCAGCTTGAAAAGTGACTCATCTACCTCATCTGACATTCCCTTGATTCCCTCACAACATGAACTGCAAAGCATAACAATAAAATGTCCAGAGGCTGTCAAACTAGCTGTCTAGACCTCAGTGCTGTTTCTTGAAGAGAGACAGCACAATGTGACCCTGAGCCATGATAAAAAGAGAAGAGAACTAGCGAAGATTTGTATTTTCAGCTCAATTTAGCATCAAACAGCAACAGTGCAGCTATCTTCTGTGGATAATAAGTGCTTTTCCTCACAAAATGGAGAATTTAGCATCAATAGGAGCCCAGATGGTTCCATATGACTGATATGTATGAAACATTATTACTCTGTTTTCAAGACAAAATATCCAAGAATGTAGTGATTAATTTCAATTTCTAGGGATTTTTGGGTAGAGATTGAAATGGATATTTAGGTTTGGAAATTTAGATGGAAAATAGTTTTAAAAAACAAACAAACAAAAACAAAACAGTAACAAAAACAGAGACTTTGCAGGCTCTTTATTTCGTCAAATTTCCCATCAACAGTCAGTCAGTCCTTCTCACTGTGGCCCAGCCTGCCGAACCCTGCGCTGGGATTGCACCACATGTCTGCCATGCAATTTCACATCCATTTTGCCACATGGCTGTTTGACTACATCATTCAGAAGCTAAGTATAACAAAGTGAAAAAAGGAAGAGCTTTCTATCATTTTTGGTCTTTATGAGCACAGTGATAGCATCTGTCATAAATGAGTTTGTTTCTGCTCCCATGCGTCAACCACGATCCTTCACAGCAGCCAAGACTGCTCCATTTGGGCCATAACTAATGGATGGATCTGTCACTCCTACCCACAACAACTGTTTATACTGTGTGTGTATTGCAATGTCTATAACTTAACAGCTGCTTTGATGCAATAATGAGTCCTGGGAGTTTACAGATGTAAAAATGTGAATGTCAAACATGTTTTGTCCATCTTCAGCCCTCCCTAAGTATTCCCATCAAAACTAGAGCCAAAGTAGAAACAAGTCAGACATATAAAAGCATTTTCATTAAAAGATGCCGTCAAGGTGACCTCTCTATATTACTCAAAAGCAATCCTGGCACTCTTACATAGCCCTTATTTAAGAGGGAAGCCACTAATTTTCGACTCAATTTCATCACGATTATGGGGAGGCCAATTTAGTTAAGGCCATGGAGTTCATCTTTCATTGTCTCATGAATTAGATATGCACCTCATTACTTCCTCTGCTATTTCATCAAACACTCAGAGAAAACCAAATATGTCTTTTTGCACAAACTTATGAAAAAATGACCTCAGAGGCCAGTTTGAATCTCAAAGAGTCTGAAAGGAAAATTAATAAATGATCACAACCCTGAATACTTTGACAATGAGTTTGATCCAACTTTGCAGAACAAAAACTATGCAGCCCTATTTTCAAACTGAACTCTATAACTCGCGTGAGGTGTGAACGTGACTTCTTAATGTGAGAAAACAAACAAGGTCATGTCTCTGTTCATCTCTGACTTATATCACATACCAGGCCTTTTCTATTAAAGAATAGCCCTCATACCTGCAGCACACTGCCTCAGGCCACACACCCATTAGTCAGTCATTAAACCACAATAGGATATATGCACATGAGGCTTTGCGCTGCTCTGCTGCCCAGATAATTAACAACCTGAATGACAACATAAGCTTTTGCAGAGGCTGCGGTCTTGTTTTCTAAACTGTACTGCACATTCAACTCGTGTAGAAAAAATATCATCACACTGTCTGCCACAGCTACCACAGTCAGCAGCGAGTCCAGCCTGATGTATAATGTTTAGTATTATAAATACATGCAATCAAAATGTAACCAGTTTTGAAGTGGTGTGGTGACAAACAGCCTTCAGATATGTGTATTTAAACATGAACCAGTAGGCATTTATGGTGCTGAAGAATCAGGAGAACTCTGTAATAACTGAGCTTGGGCAGCGAGGTGGAACCAGCCTTTCTGGTGTACAACTGCACTGCAGACACAAACACAAAAACTGAGCCTGTCATTGTCTCATAAGCAAATTCTCCCACAGTTCAGCCAGAAAATAACAACACTGATGCAAGAGTTGTGTTCCCTGCTCAAGCTGCGCGGTGCTAAATTAGCCAGAATTTGAAATGAGAGGCTGGTAAGAAAAGACAACACGATGCTGACAGGCAACAATCCAACGTGAGGTTAAATACCTGTAATGGCATGTGCGTGTTGTCCTTGTGACAGCACTGATGGCTTAGAAATACTAAACCAATCACACATTCTCATGGGAATTCAATCCTCAGTGTGAAACTTTTACAGCAGAAAAACACACCGAGGGCTTTGCCTCTGTGTGTGTGTGTGTGTGTGTGTGTGTTTGTGTGTGTTTGTGTGTTTGTTTCCACCTCTGACCCAGGGCATTAACAGACAGACTCTGACAGAGGTCCTTGCCCTCATTCAACCCTGGATCTTCCCACAAACACAGTAACGCATACGCCAAACACAGTAATGAAAATCCTGCTGCAATCTCATCTCGTTCTGACAACATGAGTGATATCCACAGAGGAAATCAAAAAAAGAGCGGATGAAACACGCACAAACACACACACACACAAGACCTTATCCAGGACCTGATTGGTGGATAAAAAAGATTGCATAATCCCACTGCCAGGCTCCGCTATTTGCTCTATCACATGTAAATGGAGGGAAAGATTAAATTTTTCTCAAGAAGGGAGGCTTTTCAAATATAGGCCTGCTGTAAATAAGCACTATAAATATTGTTCTAGCAGCTGTGAGAGCTGCAGAAGCTGAGAGCCAATATGTGCTAGCTGCAGGTCTGCTCTCACAACCGCTGGTGGTAACTTGTGCTGCAGGCAGGTCAATATTAAATCCCAATCCTCTCAAGAACAACTTGTTAATGTCTCAGAGAAAAATCCAATTTCACTATGTCTCAAGACATTACGGTTTCATCACTTGTGACAAATTCCAACCTGCCGTTCTGTTGATCAATATTTAGTGTCTGGGTGGGTTTTACAACTATTTGAAATAGATTGCATTGTCTCTTACTTCCATTTCCTCAAACTCAGAGAAATATTTGAATAGGACCTTCATAATACAGGTATTTTACTTTTTTGTGTTGTTTTGTTTTTTCTTTTATTTTAAATGTCTTTGTTTGTGTGTTAACATCGATGAGAATGTCGCAGAGTTTTTGTTTTGCTGGAGAAAAGCAAAATGTACACTAAAGTCTGAGAACTGAAAAAGTCATCTGGCTGAAGAAAAAAAAGGTCTCTGTTTTTTCAACCTAACTGCAAAAAAAACTACAATGCAAGTTGTCTTGCCTTAGTGATGTCACATACACTATGTTCTGGATATATAAACAATTTAAATGTATATGAATTTTCATTTGAGCGGATATGCAGCCCTAAAATGCACCATGATTACAAGACAGAATGCAGCGAGTGAGGAAACCTAATTTTTTCCAATCACTTTTTTTCAAGCACGGATGAGCTGTCACTTGACAGCGTGTCAAACACACCAAAGTGCGCAACACATCTCTAATCTCCTCTTTCCTTCCTGCAATCTTGCCATCTGCACGAAGAGACAAATTTCAGCTCTTTCTTCAGGTAAACACACCGGTCTTCTTTGAAAATGAGACAGGAAGGGGAGGGTGTCTTTTTCTGGCATAGGGGC
The DNA here is from genome assembly GCA_029783805.1 of Acanthurus tennentii. Classification (NCBI taxonomy): domain Eukaryota; kingdom Metazoa; phylum Chordata; class Actinopteri; order Acanthuriformes; family Acanthuridae; genus Acanthurus; species Acanthurus tennentii. Next base: position 4,169,262 of record JAPZDZ010000006.1, on the reverse strand, counting down.
AAACTGCGAGCGGGTGTTTTATGATGGAGACTGCAAAGGTCCCAGTGCTTCTGCTCATGATTCATCCTGCTGTCGCTCCAACATGTCTTCAAAAACCTCTAACTGGATGAAGCAGTTGGTGCATTTACCTCAGAGCTATAATGCTAAAGCAAACATGTAGTTGGAGAGTAAGACACCAAAGACAACATGAGCGCCCCGTTCTTATGTCCACACACACTCCTCTGATGACAAAGGGGAGGTCAGTGATTATCATCCAACCACATGTCAAATATCAACAGGCAGCTTGAGCAAGCACTGTTGTCTTTTACAAGTTGACTCTTCAAGCTACAGGAAGTTAAAAGATAAGAGCCTGTTAGCAGTTTCAATGATAAGAAGGGGCACTGTGTGTATGTTGAAACCGAAAGATTCTTTCCTGATATTGGATTTTGTTAACAAAATGGTGTGAAGCTTTGCTTTGTGGGTCACTGCTGCATTTCCAACTGCTAACTGTGTCAGATCTCTCAGTCCGCACTTCCCCTTCAACTCGCACTAAAAAAACCACGAGTGTATAACACAAGCAGTGCAGAGTATAAATAACCTCACATGTAAAGGCCCCACAGATGTAATGAGTGATGTAGGATGCAAAGTTAGAGTGATGCCAAAATAACAGCTGTATGGAGGGGAAGAGTCAAAGAGCCCCCGATGGAGTGACCGTCACGAAGCTGTGGAATGGTGCGTTCACAGCCAAGGGGGTCAGAGGGTGAAAGCCGCTGCGAGGGAAGTGTGTCTGCTTGATGGTAAAATCTGGAGTAGCCACATGAAAGAGCCTGCGCTGGCAGAGGAAGAAGCTCTGTGTAATTCCACCGGTTACTATTACAGACGTCGGCTAAATCGGAGCCTAAAGAACACACAGACTGTTTTCTCACAGCACTGGGAATGGCACGCCAGGATATAGACATAAAGAGATTAGTGGGATATCTGTGGGAAACCAGTCTGGACAAGTCCACTTGGCCAGATATTATGTATGTTAATGACTCCATGTAACATCTGTTAAATACTGTAAACAGTGAAAAAAGAAGACGTCAAGAAGTTTGAATGTATTTTTTTAAAAAAGTGCAGAAACGATGATGTTTCCCTTCAAAGGGTCGTTTCATACTGTACAGTGCAGTTTGTCTAATTCGAAACAGCTCAACATCAGTTGGAAAAAGCACTGACAGAAAGAGGCAACAACCCTATAAAATAAATTACTAGAGGCCCTTCAGTCTTTTTAATGCCTCTGCTGTTGTTTGGGGACCTTTAATGTAAAAAGCTATAAAACAAGAGAGGGTGAAATAAGGAGAAGAGAGGAGGGTGAAACGACTGACAGCCAAACTCCAAAGCAATTGGAGCATGGCCTACACACTCTCACAGTATGGGAGTGAGGACACACCTCCTATATAGCTGGTATTCAGTGCTTTATGTCACTGAGAAGATCTGTGGTGACTTGCTTCTACCAGCCACTAAAATATGTCCCAGGAACATCCAGTGTTTGGGTTTGTTGCACAGTGACACAGCTATCAATTTTAGATTTGCATCCACTTTGAATTAATCCTGAACTTCCCCGTCAGACACCAGCACTATCTTCACTTCACTTCTCCTCTTTTTTCCGGCCTTTGTGGAACCGAAAGTGTCGTGTCTTCTTCCACTTTGAGCACTTTTACCAAAACAGAGTGAATTAAGTTGCGACAACTGACAGGAAAACACACAAAAAAAAGAGAAAGTAAGCTCAGCATTTACCTCGTGACTGCTTTACTAGAAAATGCCAACAGAGAGGAAAGACCCTGGGCTACTGTGGACAGTGATAACGGCCACAATGGGACTGGACCAAACTATCAGGGATTGATCTGCATAGCCTGTCAGACTGGATAGGTTGCTCCATCTTTCCTACAGTGTCACAAAGAGCTTGTCTTAAGAGGATTATTACTTTGGTCATCTGTGTCTATATGCGAGATGCCAAAAGTTCACATGCAAGGATCCTGTATTTGTCCAATGGGATGGGAGCCTGTTTTGGGTTTTTTTTCTGGAATGACAGCTTGACAGAGACAACTCAGCTTAAATTGCCTGGAAGAAGTGATAATCTGCAGTTCCCCAACATTTCTGTTCACCACAGATTAACCCCCCAAATTGCCCCTCTGCTGACTTAGAAGTGGGCAACTCTGTGTGCTGCACACAGGGGGGTGGCTAGAGTTAACACTCACCAGGGTTTACTTACTTACCGATTAAATAACTTTAAGTGCTGAGTGTCTGCCGCACATATCCTCATATTCTCTGGAAAAAAAACAACACTTAATCTCTTCTTTATAATAAGCTGTCGAGGAGCTTGGACTGTCTGCTGTGGGACCACAGGGAGACCAACAACGGGATTTAAGGTTGAAAGCCACCTCAAATTAAATTAAGAATAGTGGCACTCTAAATCTCAGAGCTCTTATGCACTCTAAAAAGCAAATGGAATATAAGTGGATGTGGATTAAATGGCTGCTTCCAAAGGCTTGACACAAGTGACCCAAGTGGGTTGTCGTAATTCATCCAGCTCTGCCAAAGGTTCCCACTCCAATCTTGTGTGGTCAAATCTCTATCTCACCCCTCTGCATGCCTCATCAGGACCCCTGTGAAGGTCCCAGACGCTCCCAAGTTTGTTCCTTATCTGCATCACAGACAGTCGTAAAAACGAGCTTCAGCTTCTGAAGGAAGTTCTTCAGGTCAGGTCTGACCCGCCAGCTGAACAGCTGAGTCTAACTTACTGCATAAAGCCTGTAGCCGGCTGCCATCATTCATACCCTTCTTCTGCACCTTTAAAAACTAATAGTCGTGTCGTCTGCGCCTGTCCACACTTGGATTTTTTCAAAGTGTGTCTAACAAAAAACAGATCACTTTCTCTCAACAATTCTTCAACACAGAAAAAAAGGGGTTTTGCAGAAATATGAACTTGTAGTCCACTGATAATCCCTAGCTGAACTCTCTGTATGATCAAAATGAAACAGATATTCTTAATGTCTTTAGAGGTGTCTTTAGGGATGGAAATGTTGAACACTTTATGTATTAATTTGCTTGCATGACTGCTGGAAATCTAAAGGATGACACAATCAATATTGGGTTTGTTTTTTTCGCTCATTCTGGTGCCACACTCAGATCAAAAACATGCCTTGCATTATGCAGTAACCTTAGTCCTGAGTTTTGTACAAATATACGGTTTTGAAGCTGTTCCTCCTCACAGACTGTTGATATTAAATATTCAAGTCTTGTGTAAAACTCATTGGCAGCACATCTGTCAGATTTAAAACAAAACAAACTCATGTTAAAAAAAGACGTTGTGACTTGTCCCCTCTTTTGTGGTTCTCAGCATCATCTTGGATTTGTCAAGTGTTGGCATCATGACCAGCAGTTTGTGATTTTGTGGTGGGTTTTTTTTTTATGGTGTGTGTGTGTGTGTGGCTTCACCTCTGACACTGAGGATAAACAGAAAGATCCAAGTCTTTGACTCAGCCGCTGAGCATTGCTGGGTGCAATTTTCCCATCATTGTTGTGGAGCAGAATGGCCCCAGTGTCTGGAACGGTGGCCCTCTGTCTCTGTGACAATGCTTTAGTGATCCACACACACTACAGTAATGGCTGTTGGTACAAAGACCTTTTGACGTCAGGAGGGGGAACGGCAGCGCTCGGGCTCAACGCTGCCTGCATTCTGCATCCACTTCCCTCTAACTGCCTGCCACTGCAGCAGCCGGCCCCTCCCCTCACAACTCCCCTCGCTCATTCAGCACCTCTTGGAATGGTCGGGAGAATCCTTCTTTACAATGTGTGCGTGTGTGCGTGTGTGAGTATGTGCTTTCTATAGGTGTGCACTCATGCTTGCTTAAATGACATTGAGAACTATGAGTCGGGATGCTCTGTGGATACCTGAAGGCTTGAATGAGAACCCAGAAGAAGGAGAAAAAGATGATGGTACACAAGGAAGAAGAGGGTGGCAGTGGTTCTACTTAAATTCATTAAAAACACTTTAATTAGCTCAAGTACTGCATTAAGGAAACATTTTAACTAAATTTACTATTTTTACAATAACTAAACCACCCATGATGTCTTATTCAACAGCACAATATTGATGCAATACTGATATATCACACAGCTCTACGTTGCACCCCCTCCTCACACACACACACACACACACACACACGCACACACACACACATTCAGAGAAAATGCTCTGCTGCAAACACAGATGCACTGCTTGCACCACCTAATTACTACTGCAATGTAGCTCACACAGCAGGAGAGGAGAGAGAGACTTGAAGAGAGATGGAAGGAGATGGAGGCAGGAGGGAGGACAGCAGATCAGCTCACGCTGTATGGATTAGTTATGTCAGACGCATCGGGTCGCTCGCTCCTCATTCTGTGCGAAGGTCCGACGCACATGCTGCCCATACATTATGCAAAGCAGTCCAGCAGCGTTCAGGTGGCAGGGACGGAATGGGATGGGATGGGAAGGGACCCCTCTGCACCACATGAGCACAGCCTCTTCCCACGAGGGCTAACCAAAGCTACTGC